>JAOXNR010002173.1:0-39127 GCA_028571225.1 Parsonsia alboflavescens
GCTCCACCAGTTGCGTTTTATAGCAATTATATATATATATATATATATAAATATATATATATATATATATATATTTGACAGAAAACAGCCATCAATACTTCTGCTATAGATTTATAAAGCTTCCAAAGTAATAAGAGGCAATATACAAGACGAAATATCCTCTAGCAAATACAAAGGCAAAGTAAAACAATTTAAAAAAGATAATTTAACCAAAGTATGAGGCACACTATTTCGTGAACGAAGAATAAAATGAACTCAATACTTTGGAAATAAGAACTCAATTCTAAACAATCTTGAATTATAGCAGCAGTTTGAGATCAATCCCATTCCTTAGCTTGCAATTGTTGGACAACCCCCAAATTATCATTCTCAATGATCAACTTTGTATACCCCTTAGATAATCCCAGCTTCATAGCTTAGAAAATAGCAGGAGCCACTGCAGACGAAACTGAAAAATGACCATTGATTCTGTCAACCAAAGCACCCAAAAACATCCCATTTGAATTTCTAATCACCAAACCAATGCCTGTATAATTCATATTCTTAACAGAAGCATCACAATTAATTTTAATATAACTAGGCATGTGCTTCATCCAAATCGAATTATTGACAACAATATCAGAAGAAATCGGGCAGTAAAGTCTTGATTCCTTATAAACTAGTAACAAGGAAAAGACCCATTGAGAGATTAAATGGGGAGCCAATCTTTTACCTCTATGAACAAATTCATTGCAAGTTTTCCAAATTTCCCAGCACATTGTAGCAAAGAAACCAACAATATCCGATCTAAAATTAGAAACAACGTAGAGGAAAAAATCATAAAAAGAATCAACATAAATTCCTCTACACCGTAAACCAAGATTGCTACAAAACCATGTAGCAATAGAAAAAGAACAAGACAACAAAGCATGATTAATTGTTTCAACCTCATTATCACACATCAGACATATCAGATCATTACCAGGAATAAAGGACAGATTGGATTTTACTGGAATAATGACTTTACAAGCTCTCCACATAAAGGAGCGTACCTTTGGTAAAGTCTCAAGTGCCCAAACTTCCTTCAACGGACTGTGGTTTGGATGCGAAGGACCTCCGGACAGAATATTTTCTTGTTTATTCGCCCAAGCCAGCAAGTAAACCGAATGAACTGTATAACCATCATGTTCAGTATAATGCCATACAAGCACATCATCTTGTTTGGTTCTTGGAATGTGGATCTGTAGGATAAGCTCAGCATCTAGACGATTGACCATTCCTTGCAAAATATCTTCCTTCCATGCTAAATTTTGCCAATCTATTAGCTCACTCACTTTAATGAAAGGATTGAGAGAACATCCATGTGACAATAGAGAAAATTGAGAGGGCCTTGGAATCCATCTTCCCAAAACAGCATAAGATTCTCCCCATTGCCAATCCTCCAGAAGACACCTTTTAGAAGCAGATCTTTGGATTTCACAATACTGTGCCACACCAGGGATGGATGATTACCTACTGTAGCTTCCAAGAATTCCGAGTGGGCAAAATACCGAGCTTTAAGAATTTGCCCAACTAAAGAGTTCGGATTAGTAGCTAAATGCCATGCTTGTTTAGACAAAAGAGCATCATTAAAGCATTCAAAGTCATGAAAGAATAGTCCACCATCATCTTTAGAAGCACAAAGATCAATCCACCTTACCCAATGATGACCACGACAACCCCCCATTTTGCCCAACCAGAAATTCACAATACGTCGATTAAGCTCATTAACTAGCGAAGTAGGGAGCTTAAAACATGACATAATATCAGTAGGAATTGCCTGTCCAACTACTTTGATCAAAATCTCCTTTCCAGCCTTAGGGAGGAATTTAGCATCCCAGATATTTATAGCTTTCCAAACTTTTTCAACTAACACTTTGAACACTTGTTTTTTTTTTCTTCCCACAGTAGCATACATGCCCAAGCATTTCCCAAGATCCGTTACCTCCTGAACACGGATTATGTCAAGAAAAGACTTCCTGCACATAGGACTAGTATTTGTGCTGAAAACCATTGCAGATTTTTCAAAGTTGACCTCTTGTCCAGACGCCATCCCATATGCCAATAGAATCTGAGAAATACACTAAACTTCAGATGAGCAAACCTTGCCAAACATAAGACTATCATCCGCAAAGAACAGATGGGAAAGAGCAGGAGTAGACCTCGCTATCCGAACACCAGTTATTTCTCCATTAGAGTGCGCTTATTTAGGAGGAAAGAAGGTAATTCAGTGCGTAGATCAAACAGAAAGGGGGAGAGACGATCTCCCTAACGCAATCCGTGGGTGGGAGTAATAATCTCTAAAGGCCGCCCATTAACTAGGATTTGGTATTTGACTGAAATAACACACTCCATGATGAGTCGAACCATCCTGACTGGAAATCTCATCTGTAGTAAGAGCACATTAAGAAAGTACCATTCCACTCTGTCATATGCTTTCGACATATCCAGTTTTAAAGCATAGAAACCCATGTTCCCTCCATGCTTATTTTTCATAGAGTATAAAGTCTCATAAGCAAGAATGACATTATCCGTAATTAATCTATCAGCTATAAAAGCACTCTGATATTCCGAAACCAATTTCGCAATAACAGACTTTAACCTATTACACAGGACTTTAGAACAAGCTTGTAAAAGGTATTACAATAACTGATGGGTCTGAACTGGGAGATTAATTTATATCCTTTATCTTAGGAATTAAAGTGATGAAGGTATTATTGACAGAGGATAAACAACCTTCACCATTCAAAAAATCCAAGGCAGCAGCAAGCACTCCTGGACCAATCTCACACCAGTGCTGATGGAAGAACTCAGCTGAAAAACCATCTGGTCCTAGAGCTCTTTTTCCACCCAAATCCTTCTTAGCCAGAAGTTCCTGATCCAAATGGACTGAAAATCCCGGTTACCTGTAGAAGTAAACAGATGAGAATAAAATCGGGTGATAATATGCTTAATACCCACCTCCGAAGTGATCCACTGCTCATCTTCATCAAGCAGCCCTTGAATAGCCTTCTCTGAGACACCTTGGAATGGAAGAACTTGGTGTTCAAATCGCCCTCCCTTAACCACTGCACCTTAGCTCTATTTGCCCAGTATTGTTCCTCCTCAAGTTGCAGCTGATGAAGTAGGTGGCCTAAGTCAGATTCACGGCTAGGCTTGAAACCAAAAAGATGACTTGGTCTGAATCTTAGCAAGTTGAGATTCAATCTTCTTAATTTCCACAGCACTATTTCGAACAGTAACCTGAGCCCACTTTTGAAGTTCAAGAAGAACCGCAAGACCCAGAATTGCCCCATGGATCGAGTTCTGCCCTTCCATTTGTTCAACAACTGATTTAACAATTTCAGTAGGCCCATTAGATTGACTCCATCTATTTTCATACCGGAATAATTTCGTCCTTGGCTGCTTGTTAACCAACTGTTGTGAACTTCTGATATTGCTCCAATCCAAAAAAATAGGACGATGATCTGATTCATGAGATATCAAATGTTGAACTTTAATTTTGCCATAAAGAGCATTCCAAAGATCATTAGAAACAAATCTATCTACACGTAAATGAGTCCACGTAAGATCCTTATGTTGCTTACAGAAAGAAAATTGATGATCAACCCAGTCCTTATTTTTCAACCCACAAGCTTCTAACACCTCCCGGTAAACACGCATTTGAATTTCACTTCTTTCCCCACCTCTTTCTTTTCCACTGCTCCAGCAGATTTCATTAAAATCACCACCACAGACCCAAGGACCTGAATATTGACTGGCTAATAATCTGAGAGGATCCCACGTTTCTTGTCTCCAATGAGCTGAAGGCTGGCCATAAATACCAGGAAATCTCCAACTAGAACCATGTTTATCATCTTTAACAATTACATCAATATGCAAATGAGAAAAGCTACAAAGAGTAATATCAACCTCAGCTTTCCAAAACAATGCCAAGCCTGCCCCCCGACCTTCCCTATCCACAATAATTGCATTAGTCAGATCTAATCTCCATTTAAGATTTTCCACTTTACTTTTAAGACACTTAGTTTCCATTAGAAAAATCAAGGTGGGGTCTTCACGTTTGATCAATGAGATCAGTTTCCGAACTGTACAAGGGTTCCCAAGCCAACTATAGCTCCAACAAAGTGGCATTTAATTACCCTTGCGGGGTTGCTCTCCAACAACCACCGCTGGGGGTTTGATCATTTTGTCATCTTCTAAGTTTTCCTCAAATAGCTGACCTCTATGTTTTTTGACAAATACCTTATCCAAATTAGAACCATCAAATTGCCGCTTCTTAATCCCAGTCATAGAAGAACCCTCCTCATCAGTTGACATACTGGCTCACCTCTGCCAACCCCGCAACATTCTAGATGGACTGCTCGTTGATTTCTCACTAACCAAGCCAGCGTGAACGGAATTAGAAGTACCCCTTGAAGAGGAAAAAGAAAATTGGCACCAACCTTCCTAAGCCCGGAGTTGTGCAACTTATCTGAGCTTGGCCCAAATTCAGAAATTGGTACTTCAATCAAGCTACCCGGGACATCAGAAGTTGAAAGTAAACCTAATTGAAACTCACATCTGACGGTTGGTGAATCAGTTAAAACAACGTGCTCTTCATCCTGATTTCCAGGAGAACCAGTTTTACTGGAAACCGTGGGTAACCAATTTTTCCCTGCATTGTCACCGTCCATTGCAGCCGGACCGTTATCTGAATTCCGTCCTCCGTCCACTCCTGGAACCGTAACTGAGGTATCAGAACTACCAATAGCATCAACGCCACATGGATGGGACTGAAAAACTGGAAGTTGAGAAGCAGGCCGCAACGAAGAAACCCCATTGCCGAGACTGGAACTATTAGATTTGCTGTCCTTTCGTTATAGATTCCTTCCCAGTCCAGCCTTTTGAACACCAGAGTAGTTCTACTTTATAGGTTTACCTTCCACTTCAGCCCTGAACTTATCCATACAGTCTACCATCTTGTGCCGAATAAGGCCACACCAATGACAGAGATGAGGAAGTTTCTCATAACGAATTTCAACCCATCTATCAGCATCCTCTTCCGTAGTCAGATGAATGCCACTCAAAAAAGGGAGAGAAATATCCATGTCCACTTTAATCCTCATGGTTCTGCTCCATGCAATAGATCCTGGACCAATATCCCATTCAAGGAAAGATCCAATCGAGTTACCAATTTGTTCCGCCACCTCCTCAAGCATGTAGCCGCATGGAATGTTCTGAGCTTGAATCCAAAAATTAGAATAAGTGAATGGATATTCTTCTGGACTCCAGTTGACGCAAAAATCCTGAAGAACAATAAGACTCCCATCAAGAAGGCAAGGCCCTCTGTTGTTAATCCGTAAGAGATCTAGACGATCAGCAAATCTAAAGCAAAAAACATTTGAACCCACCGCCTTCACATCAAAATCATGTGGCAAATTCCGAGCAACCTTCATGGTATCTTTAACCACATCACGACCATATTGCCTGGTTGATAAGATCTTCCCTGCCAAACTCTGAAACCTTCCGCAACAAGCTGTGGATTATCAAACTTGGAAACTTAAGTTTTTAATTTTTCACTATTTGTTAAGATCAACTTTTCTTCTAGAGCTAAAGCGCACACCTCCATTGTAAAGACAACACACTGATAAGGGTTAAAAAAAAAAAAACAAAACCTCAAGTATGAAGCACCAGGAAACAAACCTCTACAAGCTAGAAGAAAGAAACTCCCATCTAGAAAACTAGAGAGAGAAAATCCGCCTTCAAATATCTAGTCTGTACTGTTCACGTTCCATCCAATAACTTGTAGATTTATTGCATTTGAAGAGGCCACTAAATTTTTTTTTCTTTTTTTTGAGCATGAACAGATATGACAGTAAATAAAAGTCCAGTTGACATCTCCATTGTTAGTCTGACTTAGATCTCAAAGTCACAAAGTTTCTCTCTTGCAGGAAAATGTGTTAGGTCTCATTATTTATAGGCGTAAGAAATTTGTTTTCTCCTTCTTATTCCATTCTGTCTGCTGATTTATTAGAAGAATATTTATAATTTGTTAATAATTCTTCATCTTCCCTTTTTTCTGTGTAGCTGTTATTTTCATTATTATCGCATATAAGAAACGAAATATAAAACAAATGTTTGTTAAGTTTGCCTTTTCCTCTTAGATCGCATAAGACATTTTACGACGTTTAAAATTTGTGATGCAGTATGACATTTTCAAAATAAAAGTTGAATTGTTTTGAGTAATGATCAAATTAGAGGAATATATAAATAAATAAATATATATATAGATATATTTCAACAAAGCCGCCTGAGGTGGAGGGAGATTGAGCAGACCCCTACGTATTTATTAAAAGAGGAATGAAACAAAGTGAGGGGGACATAAAGAACCTTACCTCAATGAATGTGGAGACAAACCCACTCAACTCACAGACTACAAACCTACTAAATGAGCCACTATCTTAAACGAATAGTAGGATGATCTATCTTATCCAAATAGTAAAGACTCTTGCAACATGTGGTAAAAAATTATAAGTATCAAAATATAGCATACTATTAGCATCCAGTGCAAAATTTGCCAATTGATCAGCCACTTGATTAACTTTTCGATATATATGTCGAATGATAAAGTCCTCTTTTGTTAACAGTTTGCATATCCTACCCAGAACTACATGAAGTCGCCAATGTGTGGAGTATCCCATATGAACCATGCTGACAATGGATTGGGAATCACACTGTATAATTGTTTGAGAATACCGTCTATTTATGCAGATTTGAATGCCTATTGCAAGAGCTTCAAGTTTTGCAATAGTGTTATTGAAAATGCCCAAAACTTTTGCAAATCCAAAAATGAATTTGCCATCACCAAATCTCAAAATCCCTCCAACAGAAGCTTCTCCCGGATTACCCTTAGAGGCCCCATCCACATTCAGAACCAGCTTATTTAGAAAATCATTGCATTTCCACACAATGGCAGTTAGCCTATGCCTAGGAGATGTTCTCTGAACATTTCCACCCTTGCATAGCCTAAGGATCTTTTCTAAGCCATGAGTTGTTGCAATCTCCAGAAGTAATTGTCTAGAAGGCCAGAAGATATGAGAGGCTGACAATGCAACTCCTTCAAATGTGAATTTGTTTCGGGCCTTCCATATCTCCTGACTTACCAAAATTGGTACCAAGAAACTTGCTTCAGCAATGTGTTGTTGCTAGCTATGTATCAATTCAGCCATCGTGTTGAAAGCTCAAATATTTATGTCAAGAAAATTAGCCATTTTGTTCCAAACAAGCATAGCCACAGAACATCTTATAAAAAGATGTTCGGTTGATTCAATATGCCGCAGATAGTGACATCGAGAAACTATATTAAAACCAATTTTGCAGGTTTTATTATCAATTGGCAGATAACCCTTAAGCAATCTAGAAAAGTACAAAGACCAATCAAGATGAATATACTCTTGCCAAAACCAGTTCCAATCAAAAGCTGAAACCGTACTACTATCAAAAAGGGTTAAAGCTGAAGAGAAAACAAAGTTACCAGATTCCAAAGGCAACCAAATGTGTTTATCCAGATCCGAGGGCAAAATTTGGATTGAATGGAGCTCGGGACGTGGGTGTGCAGGTAGAAGCTGAGAGATAAAATCCCAATCCAAAAGTCACCATTTTGTCCAAAATTTTCCTTCAATGCCTGGCAAGTTTATTAATTTTCAATGAACTTTCACTTCCAATTTCATCCTAATTAATAATATTTTTACACCATCTTAAATTTCTATGTATAAGGTTCAATACTTGAGCATCAAACGGATCCAGACTTGACCTTTTTGATTACAATTAATTTCCAAGCGAAATATATACATATAAATAAATAAATAAATAAATAAATTTATATTTAT
This sequence comes from Parsonsia alboflavescens, assembly GCA_028571225.1. Taxonomy (NCBI): domain Eukaryota; kingdom Viridiplantae; phylum Streptophyta; class Magnoliopsida; order Gentianales; family Apocynaceae; genus Parsonsia; species Parsonsia alboflavescens. Next base: position 7,890 of record JAOXNR010002173.1, read on the forward strand.
GTCATTTTCCCCTGTCTCATTTGCATTCTTAATTTTTTTTTCCTATATAAATCTTTAAATTATTATTATTATTATTATTCTTGAGGGAACATAAAAGAACCTTACATAAAACAAATGAAAGAATGCTACCATAGCTAGGTGAATTACATGATGCGAACAGAGGGAAAGGCCTCTCTATCTAACCTCAAAATTCCTCTACCTAAGGTAAAGAATCAAATGAGTGAAAAGACCTCAATCCAAATAAAAGTCAAATTAGCTTGGATGGCTATGTATTGCACGCACATTTTGCTTAATATATTGGAATATCTGTGTAATATTTTGAAAAGAAGAATCGAAACTAATTTTTGTTAAAAAATACAAAGAAGAAGAACAAAATTGAAGACATTCAATTTTTTTGACTAATTTATTTAGAATTTATGCATAGGAAGATGATTAGAAAACATTTCCATTTATGGACTTTTATTAGACTTATATGTAATATTACTATTTAAGATAAAACAAATGACCTCTCGACACAACTATTTCACTTAACATATGAATGGAAAATCATAATATCTGATTTTTCATTTTAAAGTAAATTTTATTTTTTCTTATTTAATAAGAAAGAATATTGAATTTTTTTTTGGCATAAAAAACTTCGAGTCTGCAAATAAGAGACAAGAAAAATTATGACAAAATATATTTATTTAATTTAGAGTAGTGGGTACAAAATCACCAAAAAAAAATCCTCCGATTCTTCTATTTGAAGTGTGAACACGTTGAGACGAGGGCACAAGGCTCGATCTCAGATCAAAACAAGCTTTTCTCATGGACATTTGATTAATTTGTTGTCGAAACTTCAACTCCCACTTTCGAGAAAGAACATATTTGAAGATGAGCTTCGGATAAGATTTGAGAGTTTCAATGGGCAAGAACGTCAATGAGGTCACGTTCATGCTGATTCATTTCTTTGTATTATAAAACCTCGTTACATGATCGACGCAATGTAAATGTAAACTTCATATACATAAATTAAAGAGAACAAAAATATAGAAATTTTATTTATTTAATAACTATAACTAATACATGCATTAACATGATCCTTTTTAATTTATTTTTTCGGATCCAATATCGGATTTCATGTTCCTTGGAGGATCATGTTGAATACAGCAGCAAGTGAGGGTAGTGGTAGGATAAGGCACACATATAGCTGCAGTACTCCGACAAATAGCCACGCAATCGCTTTTCACCTTGCATTTACCTTTGAAGACGCAAGCACTACTCCCTTCATTAATTTTTGCATTCAGTTCTCCTGAAAATATTGATTAATTTGCATGCATGAGAGAACCAATTAACAAATACATCAATTATATTTATATGTTATAATAAATTTTTTTTAAAAAAAAATTATGAAATGGACATGGAGAAAGGAGAAGGGCTGAGTACCTCCAAAGCTTGGAAGAATTGTAAGCATAAGAATACATATAACAGTGAGTAGAAGAAACCTTGCTGAAGCCATTACAACCGTGAAGAAGGCTTGGAGAAATCAGAAGAAAGTCTAAAAATTTTTGTCTGTGCTAAAATGTATGCATATGAGGGAGGGATTTTCTATTATTTATACTAGATCAATATTGTCGGTGAATAACATCCTCCTAAATTAGCGGATATCCAAAGCATGCAAACTCACCGAACATTGTTAAAAAAAAACAAGAAAAAGAGTGCAACTTACGTATACCTGGATTAACTATATTCAAACAGCTATAATAAAAAACATTAAATAATCATAACAGATTAAACAAATTCTAAAGATCATTCAAATAATAAATAAAGAAACTAAATATTAAATGATAATTCAAATTGAATCAATTCTAAAAGGATTATTAACTAATGCTCTGTCCAAAAGTCTCCAAAGTGATGGAAAAGTGAATCGATTAAGACATGAAATTCCCTCCATGGAACGGACAGCATTATAATCTCCGCCAATAAGCCAAGGAGTGGAAACACTCTGACTTATATGAAGCATATTCTGCCAAAGGTACCTTCTGTCTACGTAATTACACTTGGCATACATTACAAAGAATAAGCAATCTTTACCAAAAATTGAACTTATTTTACAAGTGACAACTTGATGTAAATCTAAGATAATTTCCACTCGAATTAAATCCAACCAAACTAATCATATTTTACCCAATTCACTATAGTAATAATTCACCAAACTTAAGAAGAAAGCAACATTCGAAATCTGCTCAGGGGCAACTAAAGGTTCCAGAATACCAAGTAGAAAAGGCTTATAATCACAAATTAACTTCTTCAAATGCATAATCATAGCATTGTTGTCAATACCTTGTATGTTCCATACCAAGCTCTTCATGTCGAATAACTTGCGAAAGCATTTCGTTTGGTCTAAGTCAACATTGTTAGTGGTTGGATTTACTTCTTCTTCTTAGCTTTTAGAGCATGCTTAACAATGTCGGCAATTGGGGGAACCCCAACCACCAAAGAAATTCCACGTGCTGGCGACCTAATTGCATGACCAAAATCGGACACCAACCCTAAACCCTCCCCGACTTCTGAAATTATCTCATAAGAGGGGACAAATGCAGACGGGTCAATAATAGGCTAATTTGAGGAATCAATTTGATTTTCCCTCCTATAGGCTAGGTATCATTTATGACCAAAACTTCTTTCCTGCCCTTTGTCTCAACAACCATTTCCGAATCAATTTGCTTAGGAATTTCTGTGGTGGAACTCACATTCTGATTGGCCTCAAAACTTGCAATATTCTGAATTGGTGAAAGTTGGAATTTCGAAGGGGAAATTATTTGCTTAGTAGCAAAATAAGCAGCCAAAGGATCATCAATTAGGCAATTGTTTTTTTTTTTTTGGAATGTCAGGCCATTTCAAGATCAGAAGATCTTCCGGTACCAAACAAATAATTCTACAACGGAGAGGGAGTTTTTGAGATTGTAATTTCATGCATCTGAGAACTTTGATTTCCACCGGATAAAGATTTAATCTTCCAGATAGTCAATTTATTAACCTGAGGGTTAATCTGATAAGGTTTCTTGACATTTTGTGGCCACTGTGAATTCAATTTGGAAATCAATTTCTCCGATCTGAGATTTTGTTTCAATTCTGGATGCTTGATCCGGTAGAGATGAATTACTTGACCTATCTTCATACAATGGGAGCAATATTTGGGGGCATCCATTCTTCGCCAGGCCAATCCAAAATTTTCTTCAGCAAATCGACTTGAACACCAACTCTAGCAACACTAGGGGAAGTCATGTTAGCTATCGGAGCATCAACTTTCAGAGGTTTGCCAATTGCAGAGGCAAATGAATAAAGGATCTCTTTCCTGAACAAATGTATAGGCAGGTCTGGGAAAGTAATCCAAACCAGAACAATAGAGGGTTCTAAATTGACATGGAAATATGGTGGCCACTTCAGTATGCGGATAGGGATACCGTTGAGACTCCAAACCCCTTTCATTCATAACCGACAGTAATCCTAGTTCATATGGACTCTAATGAAAATATGACAGTTGTTGATCAGAACAATGGAGAAATCACCCTTCTGGCCAACGGTTTTGAATGCCCGTTGTATAGTCTCAATTGATGGTTTGCCATGTGTAAGCTTTCCAATGAGGGCATGCTTGAATGGTAGAGAGAGTCGATCGATCTCTTCAGGGGAGAAGAAAAATGCCGGCTCGCCTTTGTTTGACTACATCTGCTTTAATGGTATGGTTTCGGTAGAGGGCTGAGCTTGAAAAACTGAGGATTTCTTCACCCATGGATTAGGACATTCCACTGTGGAGGATCCATCGGCAGTGGCGCCGCCATCTTGCCTTGTTAAAGAAGGTAAGTGAGATTAGAGAAAGATAGGCCGAGATTTTTGAATGATAATGGAAAGCAAATCAGTTCTAAAAAGATTATTTTTAGAAAGAAAAAAATAATATTATTTTTATTGGATAAAAGAAATTAGAATAATAAAAATTCAAATAATTGTTAGGATAGTTAAACAAACAATAAATAAAGTAAACATTAAATGACAATTTAAAGTAAATCATTTCAAAAAATACCATTTTTTTTAAAAAAAGGATTAAAAGAACAGTGGATTCAAAAAATTAAAAGGACGGTTCAAAAACAAATAAATGAATTAAATATTAAATCACAATTTAAAGTAAATCATTTCAAATCACCAACTATCCTTTTTTTTAAAAAAAATCTTTCATACTCATATCTGGGACCCGACCTGACTTGGACCTTCTCTCTCTTACTCCTCTCTCGGCCAGGAATTGATTTGCTCGATGGTGGTTGGCATTGCACCGGTGGTCAATCTAGAAAATCTTTGAGAGAGGAAGTGTTTTGCTTCTCTCTTCTCGCGATCATCTTCTTCGTCCTCTGCATTGGCTCCAATTGTTCCAATGAGGACTTCATCATCTTTCAAAGGGGAACCTGCTTTGATTTTCTCAAAGGAAGAAATCAACACTCTGAGTGCTCCATTCAAGTTGTGCCTCATCGGCAAATTTTGTTATTGCAAACCAAATATGGCTGATTTGGTTTGAAGGAATTTCATACGATTGGTTTGAAGGGGGACTTCCATATTGGCTGGCTGGATACCCATCATGTTCTTATATAGCTGAAACTTGAAGAATATTTTGCTAGGCTTTGGATCAAAGGCGCTTGGATGATTAAAAGATATCCTATGAGAATCTTTAAATGGAGCCCTGATTTTTCTCTAGATCATGAGCCCTCAATTGTTCCATCCTGGATCACACTGCCTCACTTGCCATTGCATTTTTTCACTAGATCTATCTTGTATTCGGTAGCTTCAGCGGTTGAGAAACGATTAAAAATTGATGTTGCCACAACATCAATCTCGCATCCTCATCTAGCAAAAACTTTGTGGAGGTTGACATCATGAAGTCGATGCAATCGAAGATATACCTCCTTATTGTCTGCATTGATACTTCCCGGGGCGCTTGAAGACTAACTGCAGGAAACTACACGGAGCCAAAGTAATTAGGCAAACAGATGACAAGAAGGAAAAATCGAACGACAATAAAAACAAAAGACAGTATGGGTTCAATGTGATGCACATTCATCTAAGGAAGCCAATGCCACAACAGAGGATCTTTGGTCAGCAAATGAGAATCAAGAAGCCAAAATGGACAAAGGGATAAATCCTGCAAACCCAATTTCTAACAATAGTGAACTCGATATTGCTATGGTTGTAGAAGTTTTAGAAAAAATGATACGGAAACTGGTGACCGTAGCCACCAAAAGCTTTGGAGGACCTACCTAGAGATCAACACATTAGCTCATTACCATAGGTTTCAGTCTCCAACACGGTAAGGGAAGGTGAGGTCTCTGCCATTCCTACTATGGATAATGAGGGCTTTGATAATTATACAAAGAATGATAATAGTTCTAGTGAGGGAGTAGAATTTGTAGATACAGCAAAGGTGGTTTCTGATTCGATGCCAATTATAGAGAGTTCCAATATAGATCTTGCATTTGTGCTAGCTGAACCAATCCAGAGTCAATAGAGGATTCTGTCATGAGATCAGTCAACATAACAAGGTTGGAGGTTGTGCCACATGACACTGTTCAGAATGTTAAAGATGTTTCACCAACTGACAAGTTGGTTATTCAAAAACACTCTGGTGTTAAAACCAGAGCTCAAGTAAAGAAGAACTTCAAACTGCTGCTTCTTCAAAATCAGTATAATGACAATCCAAGGTTTGATACGGAATATTCGAGTGATTGGTCAGCAAAGCTCTCTCCCTAAATTATGTGACATAGATAATAAAATTTTCTTTGTTGTTATCTTAGAGCCTATGATTCCATCTACTTGATTGCCTTTTACAACTAGATGGCTTGGTTTTTTTCACTTTTTTTTGCTAATGCCAATAATAAAATTTGTTGGATGGATTTTTTGAACTTGAGGTAGTTCTGAACCATGATTAGTTTGTCATGTGTAGCACAATAGTTTTTTCTTAGTCAAATGTATTTCTCACTTTTGTCTATGCAAAATGTTTCCATATTGATAGAAGAATTTTGTGGAGTTGTATGACGAATTTTCAGGGAATATGGATGATCCATGGTTGGTGGGTGGAGAGTTTAACATTGTTCGTTCAACAAATGATTGTTTTGGATCTCTTTCTCCATTCTTACCTATGGGAGAGTTTAATGTTGCCATTGAAACAAGTAGGTTGATAGATTTTCCTTTTCAAGGCACAAAATACCCTTGGTAGAGTTCCACTTTCCCACCATTGCGGAATCAATTAGGTCGTATCATGATTAATTCCCATTGGTCAAGTTTCTTTCATCAAGCTGCGTTGAGCATTTAAATCATTCGGTATTAGATCATTGTCTGTTGCTTCTCTCTCCATATTCCAAGATATGTAGATGTTCAAAACGGATTTTATGGATGTGGTTAAGAAGAGCTGGTAGAACGAGGTTTATGGTAATGGGATGCAAATTTTTGCAATGAAGTTAAAATAGCTGAAACTGACTCTTTGAGAATGGGATAAGGTTTCTTTCGACAATCTCCAAAGCAACATCAAACTAGCAGAAACTAAGGTGAATGAAGCAGAACTTTATTATCAGTAATCCCCAAAAGACATAAATCAACAAACTCTCCATCAGTTGAAGGTTGAACTGTCTTTTCACCTCAAATGTGAAACTAAAGTTTGGAGGTAGAAATGGAGAGAAAAATGGTTGAAGAAAAGGGATGCCAACACAACATGCTTTTCCAAATTTTGGCATGCTAGAAAGATTCATATGCAAATAGAAAGAGTAAAGAGCAGGCAAGGGGAATGGCTTATGGACTCTACTGATATTAAAGAAGAAGCATTAACCTTCTTTTCGGGCATCCTAATAGCACCTCAAGGCTGTGATTGTTATGCAGCCGCAATTTTGACTGATATTTCTAGCGTTATTACTGATGAAGATAATATGGGACTAGCAACACTTCCAAACTCAATTGAAGTAAAGGAGGCAGTTTGGAGTCTAGATGGAGAGAGTGCCCTAGGGATTGATGGGTTTCCTGGTTCATTGTATACAAAGTGTTGGGTAATCATAGGTGATGATTTGGTGAAGGTTGTCCAAGATTTTTGGGCTGGAATACGTATGCCAACCTCTTTTACAGCAACACAAATTATTCTCCTCATTAAGAAAGAAAATGATATGGAATTTAGAGACTACAGGCTAATAAGCTTACGAACTTCACATGTAAAGTAATGGGGAAGATTATTTCATTGCACCTTTCTGTTTTGCTGCCTAAGATTATTTCGAATAATCAAAGTGGATTTGTGAAAATTAGAAGTATAGCGGACAACATTTTACTTGCATCTGAAATGGCTCAGTCTCTTGATGAGAAATGTTGAGCGGGTAATATCATCATTAAGCTGGACATGTGAAAGAATTTTTTGCTAGCAATTCTATATAATGTAGTGAATATGTAAATACTTGCAAAAAGTAAATGAATACCAAGATTTAATGAGGTTCACCCCATTGGAATAAATCCAATATTAGGATACGTCCTCAAGGCTAAGTCCACCTGAAAAATCTACTAAGATAAAAGCATTACAATAGGTATAGTATAGAACAATAGAATCCCTCTAGTCTATTACTACCCTATACAAAGTTTTACCTTACAAACTCACAATAAGAATCCCTCTTGCATATATCGCGGCATCTTCTAGAATCCCTCTGAAGATGACAAAACTTCTCTTGAAACCGAACCCCCCCTGAGTTCTGGAACCGTTCCACAAGAACCATTGTAACGCTCCCGTGACACACCTGTGACAGTTTGCGAAAGTGAGGTAGAGAAACTCCTCCCGAGTTCTGAACTACCATAAATATTTTCCCTAATATTTATAAGGATTTTCAGCAATGACTCCTTATAGCAGTGATAAAAAAAATACAAGAGCTATTAATTTCTAAAAGATAATTACAATATATTAATAAATAAGGAAACATCCAATTTAGATAAATATGAAATTATCAATTTAGACTAATTAAACAAGGAATATCAAACTTAGGAGATACATATCAAACAAATCAGCTTTCAATCTTAAGGATAACTTTAGAGAATCCTAAAGATCTTAATAATCTCCTAATTTAACTCAACCATTGCTTTGAACAATCTGTAAAGCTCATAACTAATTCATCAATATCCTAATGGAACTTCTAAAGCCAATTAGCTTTAAGTTTCAGAAATAAATACCAACACAAATATCTAACAAAATAATAGCCAATATAAATATCTAACAAAATTATAGCCAACATAAATGTTTATAAATATCTAACAAAATAATAGCCAACATGAATATCTAACAAACTCCCCTTTGGCATTATTTTGGCAAACACACAAACACTAAGGTTTTTGAATCATAAGCATAAAAACCGTAACATGAAAAACTAGAGTTAATTCAATACCAATAGAAATACTAGTAGCAGTAATAAGAAGATTACAAAATCAAATTAGTAAAAATAAAGAAAACTAAAGAAGACTGCAAAATCGAATCAATACCAATAAAGAAAACTAAAAAGCATAACCTGATATAACCAGAGTATCAGTAACATCAAAAACCACAAATTTTCTCCCCCTTGTTGCCAACAAGAATGTCAAAGTTTCAGTCAAGTAACGAATAAGTAGAGGATGTATCATCAGCTTGATTAGCGAGCAAGGACTGTTAAACCTGTAGGAGTGCAGCAGGTAAAGGTGCAAGTGCTTAGTGTAGCTGCACAAGGTTAGTTCGAGACAAGCCAGTGGATGAGGTAGGCACAGAAGAAGTGGATGATCTCATATCATTTACCCATTTCCCTTTGAACAACTTTGGAGAGACTTTGAATTATAGTATATTGAATGCAAGGAAACTAAGGGGCCACCGATGAATGTGACCTCTAGTTATCTCAAAAGCAGTATCATCAAAATTCAAAGAAGAAGATTCTCTAAACTTAGAAATAGTGTCAGCACTTGGAAAAATCAAACACATGGCCACTTAGATAAACCTTCTCAAAAAGAGGACTTTCATCATTTTGAATTTCATACAGATATGCATCGTAGTGGAATCAAAGGTACCCTCAAATAGTTTTTGCAAAACATTGTGAAGATTAACAAAGAAATACAACCAAATGGTGAAGAAAAACTGGAAGAGAAGAACACTGAAAAACCGTTCTTTGACAATTATGAGTATGGCAGATGAACGTCGAGATAAATGCAAGTAATATCTGTGACGTAATGATAGATTTATTAGAGAATAAAACTCTTAATGCAGACAGTTAGAAAGACCAATTTTGATATAAAACGGAGACTAATAGACTTTGAGCATGAATCAAAGTATTTGAACTGCCATGGACATTATACTAACCAATAGAATTTTAAACAGAATATCACTTGGGAAAACTTTTGAGAGAAAAATTATTTTATTAAAATAAGTAAGATAATCTCCTTGAAGAAGATAAATTTAGCTTGATTACCCTGATAAGATCAAATTTCGTACTCATGTTAAAGATTTTTTTAAACTTAAATTAAGAATATATTGAGAAAATACCTTATTAATGTAGTAGAATTTTAGTGAAGGTGTGTGTACATGACGGAAATCAGCAAGATCCTTCAATTTGAGATAGTTTTCACACTCCCACTAATGTAGATCCTTTCAAGATTGTTTTTTGCTTAGTTTATTGCATACAGAAGTGATGGTAACTCTTTTCTTAGAAAATATGTAATTTATGCCGAACTAACATTCCCTTGGTCCTTCTTGGCATCTAATCTGAGATAGTTTTCACACTTCCACTGAAATAGTGAAGGTAACTCTTTTCTGAGAGAAATAAGTGATTCTTTGCCGAAATCATGTGGCATTCCCTTGTTCCTCCTTGGCATTTTTTTTTTTATTTTTTATTTTAAAGAAAATTGTAGAAATCAATCATGTCTGTGTAAGTGGAGCAAAAATTCAAGTTTTATGAAAGATATTTTGACAATCTGCCTATATGCAAAATTTAAGAATGAAAAATCATTAATAATGATGAAGAAAAAGAAATCGAAACTAGGTAATGCTCCTGAAAAATTATGCTGTAAGGCATCTGCCATACTAGTGTTATTTATACATCAATAAAACAGATTCCTAAAGCTTTCCTTAATGATTTAAACGTTTTAGCATGTAAAGGTTTAGTAAAAATGTCAGCAGTTGTTTTTTCCGTTGATACATGCTCAATGACAACAGTCTTAGTTTCTATCAATTCTCTAATGAAGTGATGTCTTATGTCAGAGTGTGCTGAACAGGATTCTTAGATATATCAATGGCACTCTTATTATCAAAAAACATAGTAAACATATCCTGTACAATACCGTAATCTTTTAGCATTTGTTGCATCCATAATAGTTGTCTACAACAACTTCCTGTAGCAATGTATTCAGCATCAGTTGTTGATAGTGAGATTGAGTACTGCTGCCTACTGTACCAAGAAACCAAATTGTTTCCAATTTAGAAACATCCTCCAGAAGTGCTTTTAAGATCATCCAAGTTTCTTACTGAGTCTGCTTCGCTGAAACCTACTAAAACGCTGTAGTGTCAGTTGTATACCAGATGCCATAATTTAATGTGGTATTAACATATCGAATGATCCTCTTGACTGCCATCAGGTGTGGTTCTTTGGGATTTGCTTGATATCTGGCATAGATGCCAACATTGAGACATAGGTCTGGTCTACTTGCTGTAAGATATAACAAGCTCCCACTCATGCTTCGATACAGACTTGAATCCATAGCTGTTCCTGCATTATCTTTAGACAGTTTCAGATGAGTACAAATTAGTGTTCTAACATTTTTAACCTTTTTGTTACCAAATTTTTTAACCAAAGTTCTTGCATATTTGCTTTGTGAGATGTATATGCCATCTGCAAATTGTTTAACTTGCAACCCCAGAAAATATGTCAATTCACCGACCATGGTCATTTCAAATTCTTGTGTCATTTGTTTTACAAGGGCATTTATGTGTTGGACAGAACTAGAACCAAAAACAATATCATCAACATAAATTTAAACAATTATAATATCCTTAGAGAGCCGTCTTACAAACAAGGTTTTGTGAACTCACCCTCGTTCGTAACCTTTTCACAACAGATATTTTACTAACCTTTCATACCATGCTCGAGGGGATTGTTTTAAACCATATAATGCCTTTTTCAATTGAAACACATTATCTAGAAATTTGGGATCAATAAAGCCCTTAGGTTGTTCAACATAGACCTCTTAACTTGGAATACCATTTAAGAAGGCACTTTTCACATCCATTTGATACAACTTAACTTAAACAGATGAAAGCAAGCAACACATAATAGTAGCCTAATAGATTCCATTCTAGCCATAGGTGCAAGTGTTTTATCAAAATCTATACCTTCTATTTGTGCATATCCTTGAGCTACTAATCTGACTTTGTTTCTAACAATGTTTCCAGACTCATTTGTTTTATTTTTAAAAATCCATTTTGTACCAATGATATTCATATTTTCAGGTCTTGGTACTAATGACCAAACATCCAACCTATTGAACTGTTCTAATTCCTCATGCATAGCATTAATCCAATAGTCATCTTTCAAGGCCTCATTTACATTTTTGGGTTCTATAGTAGATAAGTAACTAACAGAGCTAATCATCTCTATGTAGTTAACTTTAGCCTTACCTCTTGTGCGGATTCCTTCCTCCAAATCTCCGATTACCTCTTCCAATGGATGTGCTTTTCGTATTGTTTAGGAGATTTGTCTTTCAATCTTCTTACATGTTTTTGTTTGTGCCTCTGTTCTTGCCTGGATTTTATCATCTATTGAACTTGTTTGGTTTCCTGTGGATTGAATGTCTCAAGCTGGATACTGGACTTCCCTAGGTTATTGGGGGAACCCTGTTCTTAAACTGTTGATTGTTCTTGTTGTCCTGTCATTTGGGTACAAGATTTCCCTGCTTCTTCGTCTTCTGGCTGTGGTAAAGTCCCTGTAAGTTCTTCAAACACAACATTAGTGGTTTCTATGATTTTTCCAGTACGTTGATTAAGTACTCTATAAGCCTGACTATTTGTTGCATATCCAAGAAAAATACCAACATCACTTTTTTTATCAAACTTACCAAGCATGTCTCTATCATTTAAAATAAAACACTTACTTCCAAAAACATGAAAATAACGAAAGTTTGGTTTCCTTCCTTTCCATATTTCATAGGAAGTCAACTTTGTTCCTGTTATGAAATAGAGACGATTAATGATATAACAGGCAGTATTTATAGCTTCAGCCCAAAATTTTGATGGTATTCCTTTAGCACATAAAATTACCATAGCCATTTCTTGTAGAGTCTTGTTTTTCCTTTCTACAACACCATTCTGTTGTGGTGTTTTTGGTGTAGAGAACTCATGCAAAATGCAATGATCATCACAAAAATTAGTGAAAATTGTATTTTCAAATTCTTTTCCATGATCACTTCTAATGCGAACAATTTTTCAATAAACATCAGCTTTTTCAGTGATTAATTGCATGGATAATCTTTTGAATGATTCAAATGAATTTGATTTTTTCCTAAGAAAGTCTACCCAGGTAAACCTTGAAAAATCATCTACATATACAAACACATACTTATTACCTCCCACACTTTCAACCTGCGTAGGACCCATGAGATCCATATGTTCAAGTGGACGAGAAGTAGTAATAAAATTGACGGCACCTATAACAGAGATTTCAGTTAGCTGTTTGAAGTTTATATGTTCTAATCTATCATGCCACAATTCAATATTATTATGACTTGCAATGTTGCAACGTAACGTTGTATCAATGGTATAGCAATTGCTTGAAAATCTAGTACCAGATAGTACACTGTTCTTATTTTCATCATACTCATGACATGTATCGTTAGTGAACTTGACAACAGCTCATCATCACACAACTGACTAATACTAATCAAGTTAGCCTGAAGACCATCTACTAAAAACATATTATGGAGATGAGGCATTAATTTTACCACAAGAGTTCTTTTTCCCAAGATTTGTCCCTATCTACCATCACCAAAAGTGACTTGGCCAAGATTACATTCATGCTAATCTTTTAAAGATTCCTTTCTACCAATCATGTGACGAGAACAACCACTATCAAAAAACTATAAATCATAATCAGATATTTTTAAAGAGATAAATACTGCTAAACAGTGATGCCTATTTTTCTTAACATAAATTTGTATAATCTTGTGATTTTGAGCCTGTTGATGTCGTGTTGGTGACATGTGATAAGCAGAACTATATAACATATTAAAATAGTTGGGTCTAATATGTCCTCTTTGAAAACAGTAATGACAAGTAGGTACAAATACCTTTGTCTTACCTTTGGTCATAAACTTTTATATATCAATACCTTGTGACTGTGAATTCATCACCTTAGATTTCTCTATTCTGAGATTTTTTCATAGGAAATTGTTATGACTCTCATCATAGCCTAAACCTCGACGATCATATGACTGTCTTTGTTCTGCCAATATTTGATCTAGTTTATTTGTGGCACTATTCGATTTAGTTTATTTGTGCCTTTATTCATCATCCTCATAGTTTTTATTACATTGTCATGTTCCTTTGTTAGTTTCTGAAATTTCTGCTCCTTTACTTCACAATCTGCAATTAAAAAGCTAATTTTAGTTTCAAATTGTTCTTTCTCAGACATATGTATTTTTACCTTAATCTCTAGTTCTTTGTTGAGCTTATTATGCTTGATACATTGTTTGAACAATTCCTTATAGGCTTCAAGCATTTCATCAGGAGTGAGTTCACTGTCACTGTCTATGTCAGTTAATTCTAGAAAGCATTATCTTACCTCTGTCTCTTCATCTAGTTCAACATTTGTCATACTTGGATTGTCATCTTTAGAAGAATCAACTTTACCATGTAGGGCAACGAAATTATTGGATTGTTCGGCTCTTTCCTCATCCTCATCAGTTTTTTCACCATCACTCCACGTAGTAATAAAAGACTTCTTATGTTTTTTGAGATAAGTTGCACATTCAGCCTGAATATGACCATAACCTTCACATTATATTAGAATCAGTTAAATCAAAGCGAGGCATACCAAAAGATTTTTTGTTCCCGGTATTGTTCCTGATTTGACTGAGGTTTGGCTTGCCTTTGATTCGTCTGTACATTTTGTTGAAATTTCGTCAGATCAGGGACATTGCTTGCTGAACATCTTCAGAACAGTCAATTTCTAAATTACTGGGATCAGCAACTCGATACCAATTTCTAAATCCAAGATCTTCCACTAGTTCGTTAGTGTATGTCTTTGATACCAATTGAAAGAATCTTTTGCTAGCAATTCTGTATAATATACTGAATATGTAAATACTTGCCGAAAATAAATGAACACCAAGATTTAACGAGGTTCACCCCATTAGAATATATCCAATATTATGCTACATCCTCAAGGCTAAGTCCACCTAAAAAATCTGCTAAGATAAAAACATTACAATAGGTATAGTACCGAACAATAGAATCCTTCTAGACTATTACTACCCTATAAAAAGTTTTACCTTACAAACTCACAGCAAGAATCCCTCTTGCATATATTGCAACATCTTCTTGAATCCCTCTGAAGATGACAAAACTTCTCCCGAAGTCGAACTCCCCCTGAATTCTAGAACCATTCCACAAGAACCGTTGTAACACTCTTTTGACACGCCTGTGACAGTTCGCGATAGTGAGGTAGAGAAACTCCTCCCGGATCTAAACTACCATAAATATTCTTCCGAATATTTATAAGGATTTTCAGCAAGGACTCCTTAGCACGTGATTCAATCATCATCAATCTTTATCACTTAAAGATAGCAATATAGAAAGATATATGAAATATATCAATTGCTAAAAGATAATCACAATATATTCTTAGATATGGGAATAGATAATTATGAAGATACTAATTCAGAATAGGCAACCACGAAATATTTATCTTCATAAATCTTAATCCAACTTAACCACTGATTTGATCATCCTGTCAACGCATAGCAGTGATAAAAAAAAATACAAGAGATATTTGTTTCTAAAAGATAATTTCAATATATTAATAAGTAAGGAAACAACCAATTTAGATAAATATGAAATTATCAATTTAGAAAAATCAAACTAGGATTATCAAACTTAGTAGATACATATCAAACAAATCAGCTTTCAATCTTAAGGATAACTTTAGAGAATCCTAAAGATTTTAATAATCTCCTAATTTAACTCAACCATTGATTTGAACAATCTGTAAAGCTCATAACCAATTCATCAATATCCTAATGGACCTTCAAAAGCCGATTAGCTTTAAGTTTTAGAAATAAATGCCAGCACAAATATCTAACAAAATAATAGCCAACATAATCATCTAACAAAATAATAGCCAATATAAGTGTTTATAAATATCTAACAAAATAATAGCCTACATAAATATCTAACAACATGCTTAAAGTACTCATGGTCTTTTATACTTTTGGTTCTTCGCAAATTTGGGCTCAGCCAACATTTTTGTCATTTAATTTGAAATTGTTTAGCATATAATAATTTCTCTATTACTGTAAACGGTAGCATATGTGGTTTCTTTCCATCAAGCATAGCGGTCAAACAAGGAGATTCGTTATCTCCTTTATTATTTATTTTGGCAGCAAAAGTCCTTTCAAGAGGATTAAATAGGATGTTGAGTGATGGGATCTTGGAGGAGTTTTTTACAAGACAACGGGGACTTCCTTTATCTCATTTAAGTTATGTCGATGACTTGATTATTTTTGCTAAATCTTGTTAGACTAAGAGGACCGATAGCATTTTTGGAACTTTATGTGGATATTTCGGGACAAAAAGTTAACTTTCATAAAAACTCCTTTTATGCTCCAATTACTGCACCTCTTTCCGGATTGCAGATGATTAAAAATGTGTCTGGTTTTGTCCATAAAGACATACCAATCACATATTTTGGTTGTCTGATTTTCACAAGAAGGGTGAAGGTCTCATATTTTCAAGCTCTGCTCCGAAAAATGGTATCCAGAATTAGGGGATGGCAGAACAAATTCTTTACCATGGAATGAAGATCGGTGTTGATCAAACCTGTTCTGAACTCTATAGTCAAGTACATCCTTTCAGTTGTTGATCCCCCTCGGCTTGTTTTATATCAGTTGGAGCAACATCTTGCAAAAGTTCTCTAGTTGAGCAGTGACTTTGGTTATAAGAAGCATTGGTGTTAATGGGCTAGGCTTTGTAAACCAGTCAATCTGGGGGTTCAGGTCTTCAAGATCTTCGAAGTTTCATCATAGCTTTTTCTTGTAATCTTTGGTGGCTCTTTAGGTGTTTGAATTGCTTTTGGTCATCATTCATGAAATTCAAGTACAAGTACTCACTAGATGGCCCTTTACAAGAAGATGGCTCTTCAATATGGCAGAGAATGATCATGGTCTCAAAAGTGGATGGGCAAAATATAGGGCTGTTGGTTGGAAGTAGTGACTCTTCTTTTCAGTATGAAGATTGTGGACCTTATCAGGTAGGCTATGTGACCGAATAGAGAATGTGAGCATCCATCAGATCAAAATTAAATATGTGTGGCTACATCATGGTTGGAATTGGGATTTTATCAATCAGCTTATACCCTTTCACTTGTGTCCTAAGCTCCATTCTATCCAAATTTTCCCCTCGGATCCGGATAAACACATTTGGATGCCTTTGGATTCTGGTAACTTTGTATTTTCTTCAACTTGAGCTCTTTTTGATAGTATTGCTACTTCAGCTCTTGATTGGGATTGGTTTTGGCAAAAGTATATCTCTCTTGATTGGACTTTGTTCATTTGGTGAATGCTTAAGGGTTATCTGCCAGTTGATGATAGAATGTGCGAAATTGGTTTTAATATGGTGTCTCAGTGTCATTGCCTGCAGCACATAGAATCAATCGAACATCTATTCTTAAGATGTTTTGTTGTTGTCCTTGTTTGGAACAAGATGATTCATAGCGGTGTTTTCAACATGATGGCTGAGTTGATATTGCTGAGGCAAGCTTCTTGGTATTGGTTTTGGTTTGTAGAGAAATATGGATTGCCCGTAACAAATTTATCTTCGAAAAAGTTACATTGTTAGCCTCTCATATTTTCTAGTCTTCTAGACAGTTACTTTTGGAGATTGTAGCAACTCATGGCTTAAATAAGATTCTCAAGCTATGCGGGGGCGGGGATGTTCTGCGCACATCTCCCAGGCACATGCTGAGAACCGTTGTGTGGAAATGTAGTGACTTTCAATACAAGGTGGTTCTGAATGTGGAAGGGACTTCTGGGGGTAATTCAGGAGAAGCTTCCATTGCAGGCGTATTGAGATTTGGTAATGACAAGTTCATTTTTGGATTTGCACAAGTTCTTGGCATTTTCAGTAGCACTGTTGCAGAGCTCGAAGCTTTGGCAACAGGCGTCAAATTTGTTTTGATAGAGGGTATTCTCAAGCAATTATACAATGTGACTCCAAATACATTGTTAGCATGGTTCATAAGGGATATTCCACACATTGGCTGCTTCATGGAGTTTTGGGTTAGATAAGCAATCTCTTAGCTTAAGGGAACTTTACTATTATACACATATATCGGGAGCCTAATGAAGTAGCTGATCATTTGGGGAATTTTGCATTGGATACTAATAGTATGCGACATTTTGATACTTATAATTCTTTACCTCATCTTGTAAAAGGAATTGCTATTGGATAAAATAGATCATCCTTAGATTTATGTAAGATAGTATTTCATTTAACTAGCTTGCATGTTTGTAAGTTTAGTGGATTTGTCTCTACATTCATTGAGGTAAGGTTTTTTAAGTTCCCCTTACATTGTTTTATTCCTTCTTCAATAAACTAGTAGGGATCTTCCTAACCTGCTACCACCTCAGGCAGTTTGATTAACACATCGATTATTCCTTGTTCAATAAACTAGTAGGGGTCTTCCGATCTTGCATAACAGATCAATTGAAAACCCTAATCCTAACCTTAATGGAGTAGAGACCAAGGAAACGTAGCAGATAGCAGAACAGGATGTTGCTGCAGACCACCACATCATAGATGACAATAGCCCATGCTAACTAGCTGCTACAGAGGCTGCAGGAGCAATTGAGGTTGTTGATGACATTGTCGACCGATCAATTTGAAGGACATGTTCGGGCTCCGGAGACAAAGATGGTATCGAATGAACTATCCCTTGTTCAAGTTGACCCCCAACCAGAAGCCATAGCCATGGAATCAGGATATTGATGCGATCTTTCTGCTCGGACAATTATTGGTTTCGAAGTCATGTTTCGTGAATCAGAAATTAGCCCCCCCTTGCCAATATCATGTCCAGCACCATCGAAGCACTACAGAGTCAAGACAAGAGCTAAAGTCAGAAAAAATATCCAGGAAGCCAAACCTTCTAAATCTATTTAATGATAAGATACCTTATTTGGAATATTAGAGGAGTTAGTCAGCAGCAATCCATTTGCAAATTGAAGTAGTTAAATTTTGAGAATAAATTTTCTTTCATTGCGTTACTGGAGCCGATGGTTTCTGTAGAAAGGATGGCAGTCGTATGTAACCAGGTGGGATTTGATAATTGTTTCTCAAATATTAACAATAAAATTTGGGTGTTCTAGAATCATGGTTTGGATTTGAATTTTATTCATAATAATGATCAAGCTATTACATGCTGCACTATTTCAATTATTAAATCTCGCATCTTCATGACTTTTGTGTATGCCAAGAGTACATATATTGAACGAAGATTATTATGGTAATCTTTGGGTTTGCTCTCTAATGAGATTACAAATCCTCGGTTGGTGGGCGGGTACTTCAATGTGGTTCCGACAGTGGATGATTATTTGGGTGTTAGTCCCCCGGTCCTTCCCAAGGAGGATGTTAATTAGGCACTCAAGGATGCATTATTGACCGATTTACCTTTCACGGGCACCAAATACACCTGGCACTGGTCGACATATCCGCCATTAAGGAAGTAACTTGACAGATTTCTCACTCATTCAAGCTGGCTTTCTACTTCAATGCTACAGCCGTGGAGAATTTACAAAGATCAGTGCTTGATCATTATTTAATTCTGAATCTAAACCTAAGCTCTTTTGATTTCAAGATGTGGCTTTTACATAAAGACTTCAAGAGTGTTGTTACGAAGTCTTGTTGGCAGCTGAAGCCAAATATACTGCAAATGGAATTCAAGACTTGAGAAACGGAATTCGAGACTCGAGAGATTTCAAGACAGCTCAAGAAGGATTCGAGATGGAGAGATTCCATGATGAAGAGAAGAGAATCCGAGATAGAAGGATTTTGAGATCGGGATTTCTGATTTGAGACTCGAGAGAGGGATTTCAAAACAAAAGGAAATATATATAGAAATGAAAATTATGTTGTGATAGAGAATAGAATAGAAGAGTGAGAGGCAGGAAAAGTGTAGGGAGGAGAAAGGAGAAGAAAAATCGAGGGTTTGATTTTTTCACAGAGAGTTTTCACTCCTTTTGTACTCTGATCTTGAGAGAAGATCATTCTTGTACCTAAACTCTTCTGTCTAGTGAAACTTTACTGAGTGCCTACGGTTGGCTAATCGAGAACATCGAGGGTTTTGGCGAAGCTCTATTGAAAGCAAAAGGTATGGCAAATGATAAAATCAGTATCGACAAGTTCGATGGGTAGGATTTCGGATGGTGGAATCTTCAAATCAAGGACTATCTCTATCAGAAAGATATCTATCTACCACTTGACAGTTGGAAATCTAGGATGGTAGAAGAGGACCTGAAAGCTGAATTTGAATGGAAAGTCCTTGATCGAAAGGCGCTGGGTGCGATTCGTTTAGGATTAATGAAGAAGATGGGCTACCACATAGCCAAAGCAAAGACTGCAAAGGAAGCCATGGATATTGATTTGAATATTTATGGGAAGCCATCTACATCAAATTAGGTCTTCTTGTTGAAGAAGTTGGTTAATATAAAGCTACTTGACAGCGAGTCTGTAGCAGAGCATATTAACAACTTTACACAAGACATGAATCAGCTGGAATCCGCAGGCATAAAGTTGGATAAAAAGCCTCAGGCCTTATTGTTTTTGTGTTCAATTCCAGAAAGCTATAACACTGCAGTGTAGGGTATTTCAAGCACCACGAAGGATGACTTGACTTTGGATGATGCTGTGAGTCGAATCATGGATGAAGAGACGCGAAGGAAAGCCTCAGGTGGAGTTGATTCTTCAGCATCCACATCTTCTATGGCATTGGCTGTGGAGATTCATGGACGAAGCAAGAGTACAGGAAAATTCAGCAGGCGTGGAAGATCACAGTCAAGAGGAAGGAGGTCGGGTGCAAAAGATGAGTGTTGGTATTGCCATAAAACCGGACATCGTAGGTTTCAATGTGAAGCCTACAAGAAGAAGTTGCAGAATGAGAATCAAGGATCCAATATGGTCAATGATGAAACCCTACTAGAAAACTTGTGTTTATCTACAGGGTTTGACTTGACGTCAGACAAGTGGTTTATCGACTCCGGTGCTTCTTTCCACTGCACCTCGCAGAGAGAACGATTTGCTAATTGTGTCAGTGGAGATTTTGGACAAGTGGTCATTGAAAATGGACACACATGTCCGATTGTCGGCAAAGGGACTGTGATTGTGAATGTCTCAAGTGGAGGACGCCTAGCCTTGCATGAAACCAGACACATACTAGAATTGAAGAAAAACCTCATTTCAACCAGTAAACTTGACCAAGAAGGTCTGGTAACAACCTTTGGATATGGAGAGTGGAAGATAACCTCAAGAGCAAGAGTAGTAGCAAAGGGACAGCGTACAGGTACACTTTACCTTCTCCAGGGAGACAATATTAGTGATATTTTTGTAGCTACAGGAAATCTACCTACTCTTTGGCATCATTGTTTGGGACATCTTGGTGAAAAGGGTGTAAAGCAGTTACACTAAAGAAAGCTACTTCTAGGATTGCAAAAGGTTGAGCTAGATTTTTCTGAGAGCTGCATCTATGGAAAACAGAAGGCAGTCAGTTTTCAGTTTAATGGTCGACAAAGTAAAAGTCAAAAGCTAGAGTTGATTCAAACTGATGTATGGGGACCAGCTCAAGAGCTGTCTTATGGTGGTAAGAGATATTTTGTTACATTCATTGATGATGCAACAAGGAAAACTTGGGTCTATGCTCTCAAAGAACAATCAGAAGTTTTTGGGGCGTTCAAAATGTGGAAGACCATGGTAGAAAAGGAAATAGGCCGTCAAGTTAAATGTCTGAAGTCAAACAATGGTGCTGAATACACAAGCAAGAATTTGCAGAATACTTGTGTCAGCAAGGCATACATGGGTTGAAGACTGTTCCTAGAACTCCTCAGGAGAATGGTTTTGCTAAGAGAATGAACAGGACCATTCTAGAACGTGCGAGATGCATGAGAACACATGCGGGTCTTCCACTACAATTGTATGCTGTTGCAGTTGATACAGTTGTTTACCTTATCAACAGAAGCCCAACTAGTGTGTTGCATGGAGAAATACCACCAGAGAGATGGTCTGGAAAAAGGGTAAATTATTCCTATCTTAAGGTCTTTGGTTGCAGGTTGCATTGCATATGCTTTGATTGATAGGGAGGATAGGAAGAAGCTTGATGCTAAGTCCCAAAAGTTTATCTTTATCAGATATGGTGGCAATGAGTATGGTTATAGTCTTTGGGATTACGATAATATCAAAGTCATTCGCAGTCGAAATGTGATATTCCATGAAGAAAAGGTGTACAAGGATTGTCAGACAGAGCATGGAGAAGCCAAGGAATCAAAATATGTTGAGTTAGATAGGATGCCCGTGAAGAGGAATCCAGCAAATCAGAGTGCACCTGAAGAAAAGGTTCAAGATGAACCTATTATCAGTGAGGAGCCAGTTGAAGAGGAACATAGTTATTTAGAGTAGACCAACAACTATGAAGAACCTGTTTTGAGGAGGTCCACACGTGTGAGAAAGCAGAAAGAAATATTGTTTTGAGCTAAGTCCTGTACACAGATTCGGGAGAACTGGAGACCTATGATGAGGTAAAGAAAGATACATCTCACTTGCAGTGGGAGCATGCCATGAAAGACGAGATGAGCTCGTTACTTTAGAACAAGACTGGGAGTTGACCAAGTTGCCAGCAGGGAAATGGGTCGTATTAAACAAATGGGAGTATCAGACATAAGGCTAGACTTGTAGTCAAAGGTTTTTCTCAAATGGAATTGATTGACTACTTTGAAATTTTTTCACCGGTAGTGAAGATGACATTGATAAGAGTCTTGCAGAGCATTGTTGGAGTGAAGGACCTTCATCTTGAGCAGTTAGACTTAAAAACAATGTTTTCACATGGTGACTTAGATGAAGAACTATGCATGGCACAACTTGAAGGTTTTGAGGTCAAAACTAAGGAGCACATGGTATGTCGCTTGAAAAAACTTTTGTATGGGTTCAAACAAGCTCCGCGATAATGGTACTTGAAGTTTGAAGGTTTCATGGAAGAAAAAGGATTTGCACACTGTGAGTTTGATCATTGCTTCTATCTTCGCAAGTATAGCGATGGTGATATTGTATATCTCTCTTTGTATGTGGATGACATGCTGGTGGCTAGTTCAAATATGAAGAGAATTGCTGAAGTGAAGAAGATGCTAGGATTTCAAGATTCGGGATTCGAGACTCGAGAGTGAAATTTCGAGATAGAAGGATATATATATATATATATATATATATAAAGAAAAATTATGTTGTGATAGAGAATAGAATAGAAGAGTGAAACGTGGGAAAAGTGTAGAGAGGAGAAAGGAGAAGAAAAATCGAGGGTTTGATTTTTTCACAGAGAGTTCTCACTCCTTTTGTACTCTGATCTTGAGAGAAGATCATTCTTGTACTTAAACTCTTCTGTCTAGTGAAACTTTGCAGAGTGTCTCTGCAAGGAGACGTAGCCCTGGTTGGGTGAACTTCGAAAACGAATCTACTGTCATACTCCTTTGTTTGTCTTGCTGTGAGTGATTTATTGCAGGTTACGAAGAAGGTCGCACAGATGATAGTTTCCTTACAAGTCTTGGATTGCAGAAGTTTCAGGGAATTGAATGCAAATCTTGGCAGTTAAATTCAAGAGATTGAAGAATGCATAAAGGATATGGAAGAAAAATGTTTTCTGAAATGTACAAGATAATGTGCGAAATGCAGAGGAACATGCAAGGGATATGGAGGGGGCATATCAGTTAAACAAGACTGAGGATAATCGTTATGCATTTCATGAGCCTAAAGCTAATCTTATGTATCAGCTCAAGTGTGAATCAACCTTCTGGCGTCAAAGATCTAGAATAAAATGGCTTCAAGAGAGAGATTCAAACTCTGCTTATTTTTCCAAATTCTGGCATTGAAGTGGTCTCGAATGCACATTCACAAGGTTAAAAACGGATAGGGTAATTGGCTTAGCAAGGAGGTAGAGATTGGTGATGAAACTGTCAGCTTTTTCTGTAATTTGCTGCAAGCAGCGGTTAGCTGTATGCTGAACCATTTTGCTCATCAGATAATCTTTTTTTAACTAAAACTCCTACTGATGATGAGATTAAATGGGTTGTTTTCTCCCTTGCTAGCAAGAGCGCCCCAGGGGTTGATGGCTATTTAGGAGCCTTTTAAACTAAATACTGGGATATTGTTAGGAAGGGAGTCATCACAGACAACATAATGTTAGCCTTGGAAATGGTGCAATCTCTTAATGAATGGTGTCGCGGTGGGAACGTTATTATAAAGCTGGACATGTTCAAGGCTTTTGATCAGGTGTCATGGGAATTCCTCCTTTCTGTTTTTAAGAATATCTGGATTTGGAGAACAATTGAACAAATCGGCATTGGCATTGTTCGGCATTTAACAAATTTGTTACTGGTTCATTATATGGTTTCTTTTCTTCTAGTAGGGGGGTTCGTCAAGGAGATCCATTATCTCCGTCCCTGTTCATTAAAATTGCTGAATTTTTATCTAGAAGTCTAGATAATATGTTGATCAATGGAGGTTTGATAGAATATCAGTCCAAGAGGAGAAGACTGCCAATTTCTCATTTGAGCTTTGCAAATAACATAATCATCTTTACCTCGGCCCACAAGAAAAATATCGGGAACCTTGTTGAATTCCTTGAATTTTATGAGAAAATGTCTAGACAAAAGGTGAATTTTCATAAAAGTGGTTTTTATATGCCAAATAATGCTCCACTTCATCGAATTTCTATGATTCAAAGCGTCAGGGGTTTTGTGAGGAAAGAAATGCCAATTATCTAACTTGGATGCCCTATCTATGTTGGAAGGTCTAAAATCATTTTTTATAATAGTCTGGTGCAGAAAATGATTGATAGGATATCTGGTTGGCAAGGTAAGTTATTATGTATGGGGGGTAGACTTGTTTTGATCAAACATGTTCTTAGTTCCGTTCTGATGTACATGTTGGCATGTGTAAATCCTCCAAGACTTGTTCTATAAATACTTGAGCAGCACTTTGCGAATTTCTTATGGGGATCTCATGAGGGAGGTAACAAAACCCTGGTGCAAATGGGGGAATTTGTGTAAGCCAATTGAAGAGGGAAGTTTGGGACTTTACTCTTTCAGAACTTACATTGAGGCATTTTCTTATAAAATGTGGTGGAGATTTCATACTTCTCAATGTCTTTGAGCAAAATATCTGCCGTTTAAATATGGATTCACATTATCAGGCACCTTAAACATTGATAAGGCTTCATTGATCAGGAGACAAAACGCTTTGTGTTTCTAATGAAGTAAGGGAATATATTTGAGTGCCGCCCGCCCCCTTGCCGCCCAGTAATGGGAATTCTTCATTTTGGTTCGAGAATAGGCTGCTATCTGGTAAAATTTGTGATAAGGTATCCAACATTACACTCCTAGGAATAAAAATATCTGGCCTTAGAAAACGGGATGGATGGAAAGTTCATATGCTCCATGATTCATTGCCCTTTGATTTGGTTTCAGAAATTCAGTTAATTTCATGGAAACCTACATCTGATGAGGATACTTATATCTGGACAGCCTCCGGTTTTCACTTTAAGTAACTTTGGGTGGTTTTGATAGAAGTTCATACCCTTAGATTGGTCTGTCTTCATGTGGTATTTATTGCGGGGTTTTCTTACGTTAGATAATAAGATTCAACGGCTTGGGATCTCTTTGGCGTCCAGGTGTAGATGTGGCAAATCTTCAGAATCCACAACTTAATTTGTAGCATGTGCGAGCATTCATTCAGGTTTGGTATGGGCATCATCATGGCAGCCAGGCCAGGAGATATGATCACCTGTTGGAAGGCTAGCCACAATGAGATTGGTGTCTTAATGCCGATTTTAGTGTGTCAAGAGGGTTGGAAGGCTAGGAACAAGTATATATATGATGAGCGCTCTATTTCTCCGGATAGTGTCTATTAGGCTGTGAAACAACAAATTTTGGATATTGCTAATATCCATAATTTGATATCCAGTAAGCGAATTGTTGGGGCCGTTAATTTTCAGAGGCAGCAAATTAGCAAAGGGATTCAGCTCACATACTGGTGGACGACTAATGTGCAGACCATCATATCAAACATCCACGGTGCATCAGGAGGGAATCCGGGGGAAGGCTCTATTGGAGGTTTTCGAATTCGTGGAGATGGTACTTTCCTTGCTGCATCTGCAGGGATCATTGGCATTGCAACAAACATAAGAGTCGAGTTGGAGGCTTTGGCTACTGGGCAGCAATTTTGTTTTGAAAGGAACTATAATAACATCGTGATCCAGAGTAAGGGAAAGTCTTCGCAATGGAGAAATCTTATTTTACTAGTACTTTTCATCTGATGCATATTTTTCGTGAAGAGAATCAACTTGCTGATTTTCTTGCTAGTAATGCATTAGATACTATTACGGATGGAAATGCTTGGCATATTATTTGGTTAATTATCATTAATTATGAGATAAGTCAAGATTAACACAATCATCTTGATTAAAGGATTATTCAAATTTGATTTTCTAGATTGAAGGAGTTTCTCAATCTATTTTTTATCATTTCGGGCTCCAAACGGATTCTTGCCAAACTTGCAACACCAATTATCATGATTGATTGGAAGCAAATTTGGTTGATTGATTTAAACAGCTACTTACCTTTTTCATTTATTGTGTTATTTAAACTGGTTTGAAGAAAGAAGTTAGCAATGATTCTTTTGGGGAGAAAAGGAATCGAACAGTGTTTTTGTTAAAAGAGTTTTGAACATTGTTGAGAGGAAGTCCAACAAAAGTGTTCAACAACACTTGTTAATGTATTACAAATAGCTAGAGAGAGCTATTATGTTATTCATTGAGTGTATCTTGATTGATGTGTTGACAACTCTTGTATCTTGGAAAAGCTAGTGGATTGGATCACGGAGCTCTAGCAGAAGTTGGCTTGGCCGAACTAGGTAAACAAATCTATTGTGTCATTTTATTTGATTATTTTACTTTTATTTGAGCTTAATTTTATATTACTATCACACACAACCCTTATGAATAAATTGGTTTAAATAAGCATTTTTGCATAAATATATCTTTCAATTGGAATTATAGCAGGAACACTTGTGTTTCGCTAAAATCAACAGGTGTTAGTCGTGGGAAAAATGGATCCAAAACAAGAAGGTGGTATAGTGACGAGACCTTCATTGCTTAACGGTGAGAATTATTCTTACTAGAAGGCTATAATGGAAATGTTTGTTTTCATTCAAGCTGAGAATGCTTGGGATTTAATACAAATAGGTTGGGAACCTCCATCTCTTAAAGATGAAAGAGGAGGCATCAGACTAAAGCCAAAAGTAGACTAGTCTATTGAGGATTGAAGACAATCTATGGCAAATGCAAAGACTCTCAATAGTATCTTTTGCTCAATCAAAGTTGAACAATTCAAAACAATATGTAGCTATTCAACAACAAAAGAAGCATGAGATACTCTAAAAATTATGTATGAATGGAAAATGCTATTTGAAAATCCAAACTCGAAATTTCACGTCAAAGTTTGAGGAATTAAGGATGCACAGAAATGAAACAATTGAGCTATTTAATGGTAAAATTTATGATTTTTCTAATCAATCCGCTCAACTTGGTTATATATATCCTAAAGAAAAATTGGTAAGGAAAGTATCATGATCCTTGCTTCCAAGGTTTCTTCCTAAAGTTAAAGCAATTGAAGGAGCCAACGATTTGTAAAAAAATGAAGCTAGAAGAACTCATGGGTTCCTTACGAACATTTGAGATGAATTTCCCTACACCAAAAGGAGTTGCTTTTTTAAAGTTGGAGTACATTTTGATGACTCTGAAATTGATGAGCAACAAATGACTCTATTCATCAAGAAAATGGCCAAAAATTTCAAAATGTTCAACAATGTTGAAGTAGGGCAAACTAAGGGCAACAACAGTTCAATCCACGCCAACAAAAGAAGATCTATGGGTCAGATTCCTTCTGAATTTAGAACAAAACAAAAGGGATTCAATGCTATGAATGTGGAGGATTTGGTTATAAACATATCGAATGTACAAATACTTTCAAGAGGAATAGGCACAACAACACAACATGGAGTGATGACAATGTTTCTGACAGTGATGACAATAATCATGAACCAAATCACACTTGTGCTGCAGCATTATGTGAGTAGGGAAAATAGTGAAAGGTGCTCATCAACTATTTATGAATTCATTCAAAATATCTATAAACTTTGTTTTCATCTGTTTATATACATAATTAATTTATATGTCTTTATTTCTACCTACCATTATACCCCACGATAGAATCAGGCCACTCTATCTCACGTGAGAGACATGTGATTATTGTTCAAGCACAAAATAGTAATTCTAAGTCTATTTCCACTGAAAAATAACTAAAACGGGTGGGTTTATGGGATAATTTTTTTAAGTGAGACCTTGAGCAATTGACTTCATATGGGTGGGTTTCAGTTTTTTTTTTTTTTTTTGAGAATAGATATAAAAGGACTATTTTACAATTCAACAATAAGCACATGTCTCTCATGTGAAACAGAGTGGCATGATTCCACCTTGGATGTGATGATGGGGTAAAAATAAAGGCACATAACTTAATTATGTATATAAATAGATGAAAATAAAATTTATGGGCAGTATGAGTGAATCGTTAATAGTTGATGTGCACTTTTCAATATTTTCCCTATGTGGAATCATTAACAATGACTCTGACAGTAAAGGAGTGTACACGGAGTCAAAATCAAACAAATTAGAAGACAATGATATAAATAATAATGATTCTAACACTTCTTATAACTTAAGGTCTTCAAATTTTGTGCAGCAAATCAAACAACTTCATGAGTTGAAGACACTGAATGAAAAAATGGAACAAAAACTACAATGAGAGAATATGAAAAATGAAGTTACTCGAGAAAGATTAGAAGTTGCACAAGAGTACACAAGTTGACTACAACAGTTGAATGACACATTGAAAGAAGCATGGACACAAACAACACAATAGACAAAAAGAGGATCGGATCTTCAACAATCAACCCAAAAGGTAAGTACAATGCTTCTATTGTTCTATTGCAGGAGAAATTGCAAAAGACTTCTCACAACAATCAAGTTATTGTATTTGTCAAAATCAGCAAAAAGCCATCAATGACAAAAATCTGGGTGGCAAGGGAAAATATGAGAACAAATGTAGCACAACTCTCACTCAATAAAGGGAATTGTGTCATGAGTGGTGTCAAAACACGAAATAACTGCTGCAAGTTGAACGATCAACAACAATAGTCTACTAAAATGACATTGGGTTTGATAGAAAAGCATGAGTTGGATAGCAAACATGCAACATTGAAAGGAGTGAAAAAAAGAAGAAGAGAACCATCAACTAAAGAGGGGTCGATCATGTTGTGTCAAGGGTCTACTGACACATGCAAAAATTCAATCCAACTCAAGGATCAAACACATTGACATAAGACATTGTTTCATCAAGGAATTGTAGAAGCACAAATTAGATAATGTTGAGCATGTTCTAGTAGCGACACAATTTATCTAATAGGTTGATTGTTCCAAAAACAATTATTAAAAAAGAATAATTAAAAAAAAAGAGCAAGGCAGTACTGAAGTCAATGTCAAATAACAAAAGGTCTTTATTAAATCCTTATCATGGAATTCGATCGACAACAGTTCTATGGTAATATTTATATTACCTCCATTCTTCTCTGGTTTTGATTTCTAATGGTGGTTTTGACTTTAATATGTTTGATTATGTTGATTTATCATCTCTATTGAAATGTTATTTATTCAGGGGGAGTTTGATCTTGACAATGAAGTGTTCACCGAACTATGATTTTTGTTTTTGTTGATCTTGTCTTTGACATAATTTTTATCAAATTTGTTGGATATTGTTTTTAAAATAGAGAGACAATAGAATTAAAGTTAGAATTCTTGAATTTTCTTGGATTTCTATTATCATGGGATTATATCTTGGAATTCTTGGTCTTCTATGATATCTTGGATTTCTATTTCATTTGGTTTTTCTTGGAATTCTATTATAAGGGCAATATATTATTATCATCCTAGGTTCTATATGAAATTCTTTTATTTCTTTGGTTATCACAAACTCTATTATTATCCAACAACAAACCATGAAGTTGTCAACAACAAATATTCTTCAAAGCAAAAAAGATTGACATCAGGGGGGAGACATATTTATGGTGGTGGACTTTCGATGATCTATGATGACTTCTTGATTGTTGGTTGCTGATGATTATTTTGACAGCTCATGATCTTTGATAACTCCTTGATTGCTGATGACAACTCTCAAATGTCGGTGTCTTGGCTATTTGGATTTTATGGAATGCTTTTTTTTTTCATCTTTTATTTATTTCTATGGATGCTCTGTTAATTATGGATTTCTTTGGATGCACTAATTACTTTTGTTGAACCAAACAAATGTCGAAGGGACAAATTGTTAAGGATGGAAATGCTTGGCATATTATTTGGTTAATTATCCTAAATTATGAGATAAGCCAAGATTATCTCAAACATCTTCATTAAAGGATTATTCAAATTTGATTATCTTGATTGGAGGAGTTCTAAATCTGTCTTTTATCAATTTAGACTCATAAGGATTCCTACCTAACTTGCAATTATCATGATTGATTGGAAGCAAATTTGGTTGATTGTTTTAAACGGCTACTTACCTTTCTCATTGATTGGACATCTATTTAAGCTTGTTTGAAGAAAGAAGTCAACAATAATTCTTTTACGGTGAAAAAAGAATAAGACAATGTTATTGTTAAAAGAGTTTTGAGCACCGTTGAAAGCAAGTCCAACACCAGTGTTCATCAACAATAGTTAACACATTAGGGGAGCTATTGTGTTATTCCATTGAATGTATCTTGATTGATGTGTTGACAACTCTTGTATCTTGGAAAAGCTAGTGGATTGGATCACAGAGGTTGATCCCGTAGATGTAGACTTGGCTGAACTACATAAATAAATCTATTGTGTCATTTTATTTTATTATTTTACTTTTATTTGCACTTAATTTTCTATCACTAACACACACAACATTTGTGAATTAATTGATTTAAATAAGCATTTTTACACAAATATATCTTTCAAATTCCAATGGTTTGCAAATTTTCGATAATTTATCTACCATTCCTCAGTTTGCAAAGGCATTCATAGACAGGATGGGCTAGGTTATCCTAATTTGCTCATCTTGTAGTCCTTCATATCATATGGTTCAGGTCTATTACATGGCTGTAAAAGAGGATTTCTTTCCACCAATATGTGGGGTAAGGTTCATTATATTCTCCTCAAATTGTATTTCTTTATTTTTTTTCAATAAATGGGTAGGAGGTCTGCCAAACCCCACTATCAAAGGCGATATTAAAAAAAAAAAATTAATAAAATTGGCTAAATACACCACAAGCTAGCAGGAAATTTTAGGCGTTACATTTTATTTTTCATATATTATATAATATAATTTTTATTATTTCTTAAAGTTTTCAGAAAAATAACTTAATGATATAAAAACAAGCCTAATTGAACCCAAATCAAAATTTAGGTTCGAGCTAAGCTCAAATAAGCCTAGACTCAAGCTTCCTGATTGTAACTAATGGACCTCAAGTCCAGAAAAATATAAATGAGTAGAGTTCAAACTTGATAAATTTGAGGAAAGAAGGATTGTACAAAAGCCTACTTCGAGTGCTTCGTTGAGGCTCAACGACGAAACGAAGTTCAATAGGAACC
>JAOXNR010002247.1:0-39052 GCA_028571225.1 Parsonsia alboflavescens
TATTAATATCATCTTCAATCTCCAACAAGTCTTTCTTCATTCTTGACCTTCCAACCTTGTATTTGAAATACAAGCTCTTGTACATAAACCCCCTTATTCTATAAGCATCTTCATATGAAATCTTCCATGAATTACCCCATGCCATGTATGATCCTTGATCTCCATCAAAGATGAAGTCCCCAGAAGACGGCGATGGACCAAGAAGAAAATCGATGGATGTTCATCCAGACTTCCTCCAAAGTCCTCGATCTGTGATATCTGTCTTACCTTCTATTAAGGAGGATAGCGATAGACTATTATGAGCCATCTCCTTATTGTAGACAAGCAAAAAGGACAAAGAAGGTGATGGATTACTACGAGCCATCTCCCTATTGCAAGCAGACTGAAAAGATCACACCAGTTGAGCAAGCACCAATTCCATGCATGATGAACAAGCCCACAATGAGTTCATATGCTTCTGATTTCTCGCCATTGGAAAGGAGAATAAACAAGGCTGAAAAACGAGCATCCAAGCCTTATATTTCTCAAAAGGCAGTTGATGAGTATGGAAGACAAATTTCACTGAGCCAAGCCGAAGAACTTCTCAATTGGTTGATGGATAATGCCATTACCCAGAACTGCATGTTGACCAGAATTGACGACAGGGTCAATCAAGTTGCAAATAAAGTTGACTTTGTAGAAAAGATGTACCATGAGATGCTGGATAGATACAATGTTCTTGATCGTGACTTGAAGGGAATGATTTGTACCAGCAATAGCCACTGCACTGATTTTGATGAAAAATGCCAAAGGATACATGAACTGAAAAGACAGATTGAAAATTATGAAAGAAAGAAATCCCAGACTGCTCTTGTTCCTTTGACTCCATCACAAGGATTCTCTATGTTTGGCATTCCAAATAATCCACTAACCTTCCATACACCAACACCACTTTTCTATGGACCGCTAAGCCCTGCTCGACCTCGAGTAGAAGGAATACCAGATTACAGCATTCCATACTGTAGTTTTTGGGAGAGATGGGCGAAAGAACACCCTTATGTCCACCCGAAGTCAAAAAATATAGCTTTCATGCCCAATTCCTCACTTGGAAACATTTTGACCCGAAGGGACAAGATATACTTAGGCGGAGAAGGTAATGGCTCTAGCGCAGCCTGATGTTGCTCATCATGAATCTCTTAGGAAGTAAGAAACCAGAGAACCTACTCCAGCAAGTTCTTTCAAATAACCTGGATCTCCTTCAGCAAATCCAGCGCTACAACTGACTGTGTCATATCAAACTATTGATAATCAGACATCTTCTGGTAGTTCAAATGAAGAATCCATGTCCGAGGCATCCTCAAGAAGCATTTCTGAGTGCACTGATTCAGGAGATGAGAAGATGGACGTTTCAGGGATACTTATGACTACCCTAGGTCCCTCGGGATCAACAACACATGCTGAATTTCATGAATATGAAGAAGATGATGGAGATGAGTCTATGGTAGATAATCAACCACCACCTCCACAAATCGCTCCTCCAGACAAATATCAAAAAACAACTTGTTTCACTTTTGATGACATTCCCATCGGCAGAAGACATGAAAAATTCCAGGAAATGTCTGCATATGCTAATACACAGTTGTTAAAGGGAGTACCTTTGAATAGCATTCTTTCTGAATTTATTAGTTGTTCTGTTGGTACTTTGCATGATTGGTTCATGTCATTAGATGCTATTGATAGAAATCTATTACTTACAGGTTCTTTGGTTCAATGGATTAACATAATATTTAAAGAATTTGTAGGTGATTACTCTTAGGAAATCAAACAGTTGAGACATGATTTCTTCAAGATGAAATGTTGTTCTTTAAGGCTGAAAGACCTCACCAGGCACTACAAAAGGATGACAGAAATCTACTACTGACTTAGTGGAATGAGAGATCCATATGTCAAACAAATGTACATTTCCTCACTTCCAGAAGAGATCTAGCCCGAGTTGAACAAAATGGTTGAGATCTTTGGAAACACATTGGCGAATCTTGGACTTGCAGAGATCCATCAAGCAACATTCACATGCCTAGAAAAGCTTTGTGAAAGAAGGAAGGTCGTTGAAACATTCTTTCATGGAAAGAAGAAGCTCGAAAAGATTTGCCACAAATTATGAAATTGGTTGCCCAAAGACAAAGAAATGCAGTTGTAAGCCCACGAAGAAGAGGTTTCCTAAGCAGAAAAAGTACAAATCCAAGAAAAACCTCAAGTACTCCAGGTGGAAGGCTTCAACTAGATGAAAGTCCTACTAATGTTTTTTCTACAAGAGGAAAGGCCATTTTGCAAGAAACTAAGCAAACAAGAAGGCCAAGGCTTCAAAGCTCGTTTCACAATTGATGGTTGATCATCCAGAATCTGACGTTGAATCGGTGTTCTCAGAGCAAAGCTATCCTGAACAGGATACTGCTTTTGCCATCAAAATTACAGATTCTAAATTTGAAACATTAGAGGATGATTCCGATGATGAATCATGTTTACTTGTTTTTACTGTTAATAATGTTTTAGATATTGCTTCAATAACTGATATTCATCCTCCACATGTGCAGGTTTCTCCTCAAACATCTAAGTATGCCCAACAAGTCAAAGCTGTTGGATTCTTAGACATAGGTGCCATGAATACAGTGATGAATCTAGATATTCTCCCAGCGGAATACTGGACAAACACAGATGCTAGATTTCAAGCAGCTAATGGAGACATTTTCCAAGGCAGTCTCATATCCAGACACCCAGTAGGGATAAAGTTCTTTCCAGATTGCATAATCTGGATAAAATTTTTCGAGAATAAACTCCTTTGTACAAATCTTATTGGATGGGATGTATATGCCAAAGCAGAAAGATTGAGGGTTCTCCTTCATGGAATTGGATATAAAAATCAGTTTCAACCCTTTACTCCTATTACTAATACGTTTGCTATTTCTGATACTACCGGTAAATTTCAATCTATAGTTAACGTGTTAAAAAAATTGTGCAAATTCTCATGCAAGCATTAAGCATAAAAACCCTTTTTAGAAGAATAAAGAATTCTTTGTTAAGCTCCCTTTTAAGATTAATGACGACATTAATCCAACCAAAGTAACACATCCCGGAATGACACTAGATGATCTTAAACTTGCTCAGGAAGAATGTGCTCAACTACTGCAACAAGGTCTGATCGAGCCAACTGATTCAAGTTAGGCTTGTCAAGCCTTTTACGTGAACAAAAGAAGTGAGCAAGTTCGAGGTAAGAAAAGGTTAATCATCCACTATAAACCTTTGAACCAGTTTTTAAAAGACGATAAGTTTCCACTCTCAAGGATTTGAAACCTTTTTACTCATCTGGAGGGAGCAAAAATCTTTTCAAAATTTGATTTGAAAGCTGGTTTTTCGCAATTGGGAATTGCACTGAATAAACATTATAAAACTGCCTTTTGCATTCCTAATGCCCAATATCAATGGAAGGTGATGCCATTTGGTCTGAAAGTAGCCCCTTCAAGTTTTTTCAGAAAGCCATGACCAAGATTTTTGATCTTATCCTTCATAGCTCTTTGATCTACATTGATGATACCCTATTTTTTTCCAAGGACGATGAAGCCCATTTGTCATTGTTAGAACAGTTCTTTGAAATCGTAAAAAATCGGGGTGTCATGTTATCTTAAAAGAAAAGTTACTCGGCCTTCAAGAGGTCGAACATCCTAGCATGAAAATCACTATTGGAAAAATCTAGCCAGGTCGACACCTAGTTGAATCCCTTCCTTCATTTCCTGATGAAAACCTATCCGTTAAAGAAATCCAGCAATTCCTTGGCATCATCAACTACATCAAAACTCTCCTTCCTAACTCCTCCAAATATATCGGTCAGTTATCCAAACTCTTGAAAAAGAAACCACTTCCATGGAGCCATGAACAAACCCTAGCATTCCAAGCGCTAAAACAGATGAGTCAGAAACCTCTTCTACTCCACATTCCTTCCACAGGTCACAAGATCTTACAGACGGATGCAAGTGATAAGTTTTGGGAAGCAATCCTCATTGAAGAACTCAATGACCAAAAACATCATTGCGGTCATGCCAGCGGTCAGTTCAAGTATGTAGAAAAACACTATCACACCACTGTCAAAGAGATCCTAGCAGTCAAGTATGGGATCATAAAGTTTGAGTTCCACCTGATTAGTCATGAGTTCACAATACAGATGGATAATTTTTCTTTCCCAAGGATCATGGAATTAAAAAACAAAGCCATTCCTGAACGTCAACTCCTTCGCCTGAAAGATTGGTTCTCCAAATACAAGTTCTAAGTTCAACACATCAAAAGAGAGTCCAATATCCTAGCCGACTTGCTATCTAGACCAAAAAAAGAAACCTTTGCCTACCCAAACCTATACCTATCATCTTCATTATCCTAGAATTTACCCACCTGAACTAGCCCATTGTGACACAATTGACCAAGTCAAAGAGTATGCCAGAAAAACTGTGTTTAAACACTAAGCCTTAACCTGTCGAGAACAAAACCGGTTCCATGATTTATCCTTCGATCCAGATCAACCCTTCAGCAACATCATGCATTTTTCTCATGCAGGTCCCATGTCAGAAGATAAATTTTGGTATCTGTGGATTTTAGCAATTTTATGCTATTATGCCATAGAGATCGAAATACATTAGCTCAAGATCTTCTTTGCCAATCCGAATTAGTTTGTTAATACATTATTATGGCATTATCTTACTCTCTTTCAATCCGCTCAGGATTGGTACGAAGACTATTACCAGAAGCTTCACGGTGTTCCATGAAAGCCATATCAGATGTACATTGTACACCTAGATTATATTATGACAAAGCATGTGGATTTCCCAAATACTTATTACAAGCCAAGGCCTTATCCACGGATCCACAAATGGATTTTAACAGAACCACCTTTGACTCAGCCGTCCTTGCAGCTAGTTCAAGATGAAATCCTTGTTTACTTAAAGTCCAAGAATGCTTCTGCCAAGGAACCACCAACTTACAATTATGCAAATATCTTTGAAAAAGACAGCCAGCCTGAAGAAGACATTGTTTGGGATGGGTACCCGATGCACTGGGAAGTTCCACTTTCAGAGGCTTATCATTGGTATCATTGGGAACAGAAACTTCATCAAGAAAAGACTTATCTTTCTAGCAAAGATCTGGCCTCCTCATCTTCAGAGATGGAGTCCTAGTCATCACATGCAATTCGGCCACCTCAGAGAAGAAATTCGGCCGGTTCCCAAGATGAAGAAATTCTCTGTTTCCTTCACAAGCCAGAAGAGTTTCTGATTACTTGTCATCAACTCACTTCATGCACACAGCCAAGTTTTTCATCAAGAATCTTAGCCACTCTCACCAGAAAATTCTGCCATGTCACAAGATGGCTTTCACTAGTATTTTCATCTCCTATTGTACCTCATGCCGCCAGGAGTTTTCAGCCACTTGATACACGAAAAATGCAGCCCTTCATGCACAAAATTATGAGAAGAAATCTCAATTGAAGAATCTCGGCAACCATCATAAACCAAAGCAGAAATTCGGTTGTGTTCACCTCATCATGTGATGGAATTTTCTTTTCACATGAAGGCATTGTTTGTGGAGCCATTTTAAGATCCCTTGTGTTCTTTGTAGTGTTTCTTTACTTGTTTTGTAATGTTTCATAAGTCAATTTCATTGTACTATTTGCTTTCATCTTGTAGTGTCATGTTTTAAGCTTTATCTCCTAGCTCTTTCTATCATGTGAAAGAGTTTTGTTTGTATAACCATGCAACAGCCAAGTCACCGTAAATCAAGACTACTCATCAAGGAAGAATCACACGTGGAAGAATCTCTTATTATCATCTTCTATGCCATGTCATTTCCCTTTTGTTTTCTCCTAGGTTTGTTGCAGTGTCTTGTGATCTTTTGATTACAGAGTTTGTTTGTCTTAGGTTGAGAATATGAGATTGTCTTTTGAGTTGTTAGGACCGATCCTCTATAAGAGGTAAATTGGTCTTAGGTTTTGGAAGGTCAAGTTAGAGTTAGTTCCAATTTATCTTCCAAGTTATGTTGAGTCTCAGTTTGTAGAGTGTCTACTAAAGTCTTTTGTAAAGTGTCTACTGTAAATATTTTCCTATCAATAATATCGTGAGTGTTTCCCTTTCAATGGTATTCTAAATCTTTCGATCTCTCTCCCGAAATCTTTTTAAATTCCTAAAGAGACTATTGTTCCTTCCAGTATTCCCCAGTCTATTTGGAGGATGTCTGGATGAACATCGACTGATTTTCTTCTTGGTCCATCTCTATTTTTTGGGGACTTCATCTTCATCTTCAAAGGAATCCTCCTCACAAGAGCACTCTGGGTCACACAGTCCAGGGCCAACGACATCTCATAGGAAATGACCGTTTACATGGGACGTAAAGTTATGTTTCACTTGATGGGTGAAAGAGGACATCTTCGATTTTGTCATATGGGGTGAGCATCAGTTGGGTGAAAATCTAATTGGACTCCTCTTTTGAAGGAATCTTAAAAGATGTCTTTACTCTTCTGTTAGGTAGCCTTCTGAAGGCTGAAAGAGTAGCCTGAACTGGTTCCTATCGTTGATAAATATTCTCATAATTTTTGCTCCAATCAACATGAGTTTCTCAAGATCTGCTTTCTTGATCTGTCCAGGAATCTCTATCAACGTGGGAGCCTCCGTGGAAGAATCTACTAGAATCATCAATGCTTCTGGAGATTCGCTGTTCTGTAGATCAAGGGCATGGTTTTGCAATCTGTACACCATTTGATGATGTATTGTCACCATTATTGATAAAGGGGCGAGTGATATCTCGGTGTGTCGGAGTTGGACCTTGAAGGTTGTGCACAAATTAGGGTCTTGGAGGGATATCACATGATGTGGAAACAAGGTGACAACAACACTTCTGAAGTTGAGAGTTGGGATCACGGTTCCGTAAAACGCCTGCTTCTAGGATAATAGTCTTGAGTCGAGAAATGCGATGCAAGTAGTGACTGGATGGCCCTTTCTGCCACCATTTGTCAGAACTAGTCTGACACCACCAATATGAAAGTGTCTGTACCCTTCAGTTCTCCACTGTGCCACCATCTCCGGCAATATATTAAGGGTAATATTGAGTCGAGAGGTGCGATGTGAGCAGTGACTGGATGGCCCTTTCTGATACCGTATGTCAGAACTAGTCTGACACCACCAACGTGAAGGTGTGTGTACCCTTCGGTTCTCCATTGTTCCACTATCTCTGGTAGTATAGTAAGGGTAATATACTGTTCCTTTGTAGAGAATGGAATGTCACACTGGTCTAGCTTAGAGGACAACATACTCCTTTGTCCTTAGGGTGGTTGATTTGAGCAGTTGTCAGATCGACTTGATGCCTGGAGGAAATGTTCCTCTCCTTTTGTATATATTATATGGACTCATCAGAGGAGGGACTGCTTCCTCAACTGAGACCGATTCTGGAATAACAGTAATCTCTACAAGATTACCAATATTTGCTGAATGTAAAGAACGCTTGGATAAAGATAAAGAACTAGAAATATTTACGAGTTAGAACTAGAACTAGGAGTGTTTTCCATGGCTGAAACGAATCTCTCCCTACTCTCTCTCTGTCATCCTTCGAAATCTAAAATCCCTAATGCTTCCCCCTTACAAAACAAAAATTTTGCAACACCAGAACTCTCTATCCTAGTTCTGATACCATTAGGGTTCAAGCACTACCAGGACACAGTTCATTCCGAGTAATTCTTTCCCCTAGAGCTAGAGGAGGACCACCTCCCAACTGACAAGCCAGTAATTGATATTTACTAGACAGGTTCTAGCTCGCATGGAGCTTTGGGCTCTAAGCACAAACATCATGATTCTTTCAGAAAGTGGAAAGGCAAGAGAGTGGGTTCTTCAGGGAAGAAACCAAGAGTCGACCAACGAGAAAGAGGAAAGAGTCCTCAAGAGAAAAAAAAATGTCAAGGGTGAAGTGCTACAACTATAGAAAGAAAGGCCACTTTGCTCGCGATTGTCGTGAGCCAAAGAAGGTAAACATCTCTTGTATTCTTGAGAACCTTGCTTATGTATCAAGTTTTGTATTTTTAACTGAACCTAATCCTTTTTGGACCGTAGATTTAGGAGCAACAAGCCATGTAGCAGAGGATAAAGAAGCCTTCATCGAATTCCGATGAGTTCCAATGGGAACTAAGTGGATTTATGTTGGGAACAACTCTAGAACTGAAGTTAGACTAATTGGCACTTGCCAGTTAATTATGCGTCGTGGACGCACTTTGTTCCTACATGATGTATTATGCTCCAGAAATCCATTGAAATTGAGTGTTTATTTTAGTGTTGGTTCAACTTGGTTTTAATTTGAATTTACATAACAATGGTGTAGACTTGTATTTAGGTTTGAGTTATTACATCTGTGGTCATTTTATAGATGGTTTTATTGTATTGGATGTTAATTATGCTAATATCAATGTTTGTTATTCCCACTTCACATCTTCTACTTTGTGTGATAATATTGTGAATGTATGGCATGCTAGACTTGGCTATATAGGTCAACAAAGAATGCATAGATTGGCCAAAGAGGACTTATTGGGAAATATTCAAAAAGTCAATTTGCCTACTTCCGAGTATTGTCTAACGGGGAAAACAACAAGAAAAAAATTTGAAAAAGGAACAAGAGCTGAATTTCCTTTGTAGTTAATCCATTCTGACATTTGTGATCCAATGAATGTGAGGGCAAGACGTAGGCTGTTTATTTCAGCACATTTATTGATGACTATGCTCTATTCAGACATGTCTATTTGATTTCTCATAAGTCTGAGGCTCTTAGTTGCTTCAAGAAATTTATGAGCTTGGTAGAAAATCAATTAGATAGGAAAATAAAAGCATTGAGATCCGATCGATTTCGAAATATCTATTTGATGAGTTCAAAAATTTGTGTGATGAAAAAGAAATAGTAAGATAATTATCTATTCCTTATACTCCTCAAGAAAATGGTGTTGCGGAAACTAGAAATAGAACCTTTTTTTAGAAATGGTTAGGTCGATGATGGCTCAAGCTAACTTACCTATCACTTTTTGGGGTGATGCTTTGTTAACTGCTACATATGTACCAAATTGAGTGCCTTCTAAATCAGTTTTTTCCACTCCGTATGAGTTATAGAAAACCTAATTTGAGTTTTTTGAAACCTTGGGGTTGTGCCGGTTATACACATGAATCCTTTCATAAGTATGAGAAATTATGTCCTAGAGGTAAGAAGAGTGTCTTCATTAGGTATTTGGAAACCTCAAAAGGATATGTGTTTATAGGTGAGCAAGAAAGTGGGAGAATAACTGAATTTGAATCACAAGATGTCACATTCTTAGAGAATGAGTTTCCTAAGAAGGGTAAAATAGGTGAAGATTGTTCCCTATTTGAAACCTTGGATAAAGATGATGGGACCATATTCATTATTCCAAGTGGGAGCAATGTGAGAAGTGGGGAATTAGTTTTGAACTAATCTCAATTGCAACCATTTGATGAGACATTGTCATCATCTGCTAATCCGAGTGGGAGCGATGGTATGTTGCGTGTTCAGTCCCCAATACGACGAACGAAAAGTAAAAGTGTTCTAGTCGACATTTTGACATTAAAGGGGAGGCTTTTATAGTTGCTCTAGAAGAAGATGATGAGCCAAGGAATCTATATGAGGCTCTAAATTGTTCAAATAAAGAAAAATGGATGTGGGCAATGACAGAGGAAATGGAGTCAATGAAGTCAAACCATGTTTGGGGCCTGGTTGATCTTCCAAAAGGACGAAAAATCATTGGGAACAAATGGGATCTCAAAATAAAAGCATAAAGCTGATGGCTCAATAGAAAGATATAAAGATCGCCTTGTGGCGAAAGAGTGTAATCAACAAGAAGGAGTTGATTATGAGGAAACGTTTTCTCTTGTTGTGAGATTTACC
Source organism: Parsonsia alboflavescens (assembly GCA_028571225.1). Lineage (NCBI taxonomy): Eukaryota > Viridiplantae > Streptophyta > Magnoliopsida > Gentianales > Apocynaceae > Parsonsia > Parsonsia alboflavescens. The sequence goes on from JAOXNR010002247.1 coordinate 9,940, forward strand.
TCAACTCGCCTTATTCTGGCAATAGTGGCAAGTATGGATCTGCATCAAATGGACGTAAAGACTGCTTTTCTCAATGGAGAATTAGAAGAAGAAATTTATATGAAACAACTTGATGGTTTCGTTTTAGAAGGTCATGAACAAAAAGTATGTTGACTTTAAAGATCGATATATGGACTTAAGCAGTCATTGAGATAATGGTATATACATTTTCACAATGCCATAATGGCATACGACTTTACAATGATTCATGAGGATCATTGCGTATATATCAAAAGATCCAAAGATCAATTTGTGATCATATCATTATATGTTGATGATATAATGATTGCCAGAAGCAATATGGAGTTTGTTAATAATGTTAAGAGTTGGTTATCTTCCAACTTTGAGATGAAAGACATGGGTGAGGCTGCTTATATTCTTGGAGTTATGATTTCAAGAGATCGTTCAAGAAGGATATTTTCTCTTTCGCAAGAAACATATATAAATAAAGTCCTTGAACGATTTCGCAAGACTGTAAACCTATAGACACTCCTATTGCAAAAGGTGAAGGATTGAGCCATAGATTGTTTCCTAAGACTCCTCAAGATAAGGAACAAATGCAATGTGTTCCTTATGCTAATGCTATTGGAAGTCTAATGTATGCTATAGTGTGTACAAGACCTCACATATGTTTTGCAGTTGGAAGGGTAAGTAGATACCAATCCAATCCAGGTCAAGCATATTGGATAGCCGTTAAAAGAATACTGAGGTATCTGAAGGGGATTGCTGATTACGGGTTGAGTTATCAAGGTAAGGATCTACGGTTTGAAGGCTATTCCGATTCTCATTGGGGAGGAGATTGAGATGAATGGAAATCTACCGCTGGATTTGCTTACTTACTAAATAATGGCTTTATTTCTTGGAGTAGTAAGAAACAAACATGTATAGCCTTGTCCACAATGGAAGCTGAGTTCATGACATTATCACCAGCTGTACAAGAGGGTGTTTAGCTTAAGAGATTTCTAGATCATTTAGGTGTTAATAGTGTTGCAAATCCATTATTGGTTAATTGAGATAGCCAAGTAGCAATAGATCCGAAATTCCATGCCAACACCAAACACATAGATACCAAGCAAAACTTTGTCAAGGACATGGTTGCATGAAAAAAATGTGAACTTGCAGTACATATCAACGCATAGAATGATAGTAGATCCTATGACAAACCTGATAATTATAGATGTTTTCTGTGGTCATTTAAAATCTCTAGGACTGCATAGATACTGATGTGCTGAATGTTGATTTTTCCCTCAATGTTCACTATTGATGATGTGTTCTAACATTATTGTTGCCGATGAGTTTTATTTAACATTGATGCATCTCAATGCTTAATGCATTATGTTTGAAAAAGTATGTTGAACAAATAAGAGATTGGCCCACTCACACGGGTAATCACCTCCATTTACTAGGTGATAAATCGAGACAAGACAATTTTAAGCCTATTATCTAAGTGATAATGGAGAGCTCAAGCTTAAAATATGGGTGTCGCCTTAACCAAGTGTTAACATGAGGACTTACTATTTATTAAGTCCGAAAGTAAAATAATCCACATATTTTATTTTATCTGTTTTTGAAGCCAGATGTGAGTTTTGATAGATTTTAAAAAATGAGAGTGGATTTGTGAACTCAAGTTACATATTGTGTCTGTCTGAACTATCATCTGCACAATATGGAAGGTCAAGACATATGCTCAAAAGGGAAGGAGAGAATACTGTAATACGTATTTCATATTACATATGCATAAAATGACCAAAAGAGTTGGTAAAATTTTTTATCTCAACTTTTATTGTCGTGTGAGACTCTTTAGGATAAGTATCTATCATTTAAGAACCCTCATGACTCTTACTCATTCTCGAAATTCTATTCAATGTTTACCATCTTAGAATATTACCAAAGATCAAGAATGATTCGATCTAACGGAGCATTTCTAGAAAAACAAATCGAACTGAAATGGAGAGATTTAAGGAAAGAGGAAGATTAATTCAATGATGATGCCACATTCTGAGTTTGTATCCACAGATCAACCAATTATGATTTTGAGTTTTATCATAAATTTGAATACAATGAATTATACATTTAGAGATCAAGAGAAAGAAAAAAATGTGACTGATTGATCTAGGGGACTGCATACTAAATCTACTCTGAATGATTATGTCCAATTTGAGCTGTTATATATTCCTAACAGATGTATGACAACGAGTTCTCATGTATGATGTATGACAACGAGTTCCCATGTATGCTAGTCGCACGGATTATTTGTCAATATGAACTTTGCGAAAAGAAAGAGAATCTTGTTTAGCCCATCATGGGCCAGGGGAGATGATAGAATTATACCAATAATGGGATATGTCCCTTAGTGAGAACAACTGCTGAAAGAGCAGTTAACTAAAAGAAAGGGATATGATCTTTCTTTCAGACAACGTCTTTCACATAATTATTTAAAGGAGGATATAACTAAACATAGAACAAAGAACAATATTCCCTCCTTCAATCATCTCATTTCATGACATTGATTCTCACTTCAAGGGGCTTATAATCTACCTCTAATAATGATGCAGGCTGGCCCGAGGTCGGAGTGGGCTGAAATTTGGCTGGGCCGCTAGGAACGGCCTAACGAGCAAAACCCATTGTTTTGCCATGGACTGAGGCAGTATTGGGCCTTCCGGGATTGTTTTGATGGTCTTTTGGGCTTTTTTATATTCTAGGGGTATTTTCATAATTTTGTGGTTTTTATTTCCGAATCGGACTGGGATTCTTTTTATTAATTCTGATTAGGATTCTTTTTATTATTTATAATTAGGATTCATTTATTAATTCCGATTAGTATTAGGGTAGATTTTAGGTTATAAATATCTCAATTTTTATCCCATTTCAGGGAGCTTGTTGAATTTGATAATTTCTGACTTTTGTCGTTAAATTGAAAACTAGCTAGTTTTCACCAATTTCTAACTCTTCTTTCTGCTTAGCCATTTTTTCGATATTGTCCTTGCATCAGTTGGTATCAGAGCACTGGTTGCCTTCACCAATGGCTGAACAAAATCGTGTTGGTGGTCATGGACGGCATCGTCTTGGAAGGGGACGTGGAGTCGTTCCTGAGGAAGACAAACAGCCTCGTCAACGAAACCTACCGGAGATTGAAAACGAAAACATTGAGCAAAAAAGATGGATCTAGGACTTGGAGCGGCAACTGGTAGAATCTAGGTTGGATGTTCAATCCAAGGCAGGGGTGGAATTGGAGATGGAGTCCGACGTTGAGGGGGAAGATGTCAATCTGTTTGGGACGTTAAACCGGGCAGGTAACCGACCAGAACGACAAGGCTGACAATAATCTTCCTTCCAAAATTCAGCATGAAAATCGAGATTAACCATTTTTTAGGTAACAGTTAGCCGAAAAACCAGAGAAGTAGTCGGAGTGATTCTAGAACAGTCACCGGAGGGACAAGCCAAAAAAGCAATAAGGCTAAATCGAGCCGCGACTTGGGCGTTCAGTCAGACCAATGATCGAGTTGCAGAGGCGCACCACAGACGATCGACGCAGCTCACCAGTGGCTCGTTCAGATAAACAGATCTGTGAGCAGGCAACGTTCCATTACAGTACTAGTCGAGTAGAAGTGCCCTCAAGTGCAAGCAAGCAGCCCATGACAGTCTGGTGTGGTTCGACCGGTGGGGACGAATCAGATTCGAGGGCTAATCTTTTCTTAGTCGAGGAGGATGATGCAGGTTGGCCTGAGCTCGGAGTGGGTTGAAATTTGGCTGGGCAATTGGGAACGGCCCAACGAGAAAAACCCATGGTTTTGCCATGGACTGAGGCAGTATTGGGCCTTCTGGGATAGTTTTGATGGTCTTTCGTGCTTTTTTATGTTCTAGGGGTATTTTCATAATTTTATTGCTTTTTATTTCCTAATTGGATTTTAATTCTTTTTATTAATTCCGATTAGGATTATGATAGATTTTAGGTCATAAATATCTCATTTTTATCCAGTTTCTGGGAGCTTGTTGAATTTGATAATTTCCAACTTTTGTTGTTAAAAAGAAAACTAGATAGTTTTAGTAAAATTTCCAACTTTTCTTTCTGTTTGGCAGTTTTTTTATATTGTTCTTGCATCAAATAAGGTATGTTCATAATTGTGATATACTTTTGATCGGTAGTTCAATTTGATCTCTGGTATGTCTTCTACAAATTATTATCGGAATTCATTTCTATATCTTAGAGGATAAAGTATCCTTCATTTATATATTCTCCACAAAATTAAGCAAAATGATAACTTGTATTACAAGTACTAGTGTTTTGATTAATAAGGTAAAGAATGGGCACAAGAATGGGGTTTAGAGTTATTTGGGTGAATATAATTTAAAAAAAAAAAAGAAAAAACTGAATATAACATTGTAGCAATCTGTGGCTCTTAAATTTGTATTTTGTGGACGTTTTAAACCCCACCACCAAATAATTTCTGGCAGTAACATAAATTGTGGAGTTTTTATTGAACCATTGTGTGTATTTTGGGGCAGGCAGTTTTTAAACTCTACCATACGTAAATTGTTTTGTTTCGTCTCTTTTGAGACAACCAAGTGGGTAAAGTGGTGAGTTAGTGGACTATAGGTCTCGAGTTTAAATCTCATAACATCCTCGTAAATAAGAAAAATATTGAGATACGTGCTGACAAAAAAAAAAGAGTTTTGTTTTGTGGTGGTTTGGGCCCTACAACTATTTAATATTCCTTTTGTGGTGAGCGTAATTCTTACCAAAATTTTTTAATTCTAAGAAAATTCCAATTATAATTTTTTAACTCCTACAATAATTCCAAAAAAATTACTCATTTGGTGGCGGTTTTAACTCCACAATAATTTTTAATAAATGAAAAAATCAACCCTCACAATAATTCATTGAATTATACATTTTTACTCTAAAAATTTGTTGTAACATATTAGCATTTGATTTGTTCTGCTATTACTTCGGATAATACATATTTTAAAACCCTTTAAAATAATAACATTTAACATTATAAACGTTTTAACTGATAGAATGTGAAAAAAAAAGGGTGCAAATGCATCTTCATAATAATAGTAATAAAAAAACATAAACAAAAAATGCATATAATTAGTAAAAACTTAACGTCAAGTTTAAAAAGAAAAAAGAATGACAAATCCCTTATAAAACACCCAACCCTAAATTAATTCATAATTGACATTTTCATTTGAGTTATATGAATTTATGTTTTTCTTTCTCCCTGTGTATAATATTAAAGATATTATAACTTATATAGTACTAATAATTATTATCAATTTCTTTTAAATAAAATGAAAAAATAATTTTTTTTTTAAAAAAAAAGATAAATTTTTTATTAAAAAAAAAACTTTTAAATATTCTTTACATTTAAACACAAAATAGTTTAACTTAAATTTTTTTGTAACAATTAGTTTAAATAAAAAACCATCATTTTTATAAACTAATCAAAACGACCTATCGTCTTGTCCAGTGATCGATCCACTCACGGAGGATAATACAAAAATCCGGACAACCCATCCATATACGGTTGTGTTGCTGCGCATGCATCATTGACGAAAGGATATTGCATTTTGCCGGTTGCTGTCGTGTTAGCGTAGTAAATCTGAATTTTATTTATTTATTAAGAATTTTAACTCATATAATTTATAAATTGATTGACCAAGGCTCATGGTTAGAAGATCGAATGAAACCACGACTTGCGTTATATATAATTTATGAATTGATTGATCTTGGTTCAAGATTTGACTTGCGTCATGTATAATTTATAAATTGATTAACCTTGGTTCATGATTAGAAGATCGAATGAAACCACGACTTGCATAATTTATAAATTGATTGACCTTGGTTCATGATCAGAAGACCGAATGAAACCAAACTTGCTTTATAAGGGTTCACTTACGAATCACTCGGCGATACCTTAATGATATGACAATTTTATTATATTATATATAATAAAATCACTAATACATAAAAAAGCCTCTCAATCACATCATAATCCCATTTGGGATATTAACGGAGAGAAAATTTCTTCCAGAACTTTTTCTGCAGAGTCTCAATTTCTAGTCTGGCGTATGCCTATTGATGACCACATCTCCGGATGCATAATTGCTCTCTCTGCTTGCATTTCGACGTGATTAAGGAATAACAACAATAAGAGGGAGTTCTAAGATAATTAAATTATTATTTCTTTTAAAAAAATAAAAAAACGAAACCTACTAAATTATTACCTCTTTTTCCCAATCACAACGAGCTGTGATTATGATCAAGATCAAAGTTTGAATCGCGATTCCTCCAAAAAGCATGCACCCCAAATGACTTTAATTTATATTTCAACATTAATAAATGATCATTTTTGTAATTATAACTTATAATGCAGCGCGAGCACATGCACACACACATATATATATATATATGGTCTTTCTAATATATGCGACACTACACAAACCGCATATGTGCGCCAACAAAAATTATATCCCTAACCGGCATCGTGTGGCCTCAGATTGTTAAGAAAGAAAAATGGTAGCAGCTAGAGCGGAGCAAGGAGGGCAAGTCCAATAGAGCGAGGGTGACCCAGTGATCGTGAGGGGTGCATCAATGCTGCGAAGGGAGCTCACGGTCAGCCCACAAGGCTTACCCTGCCTAAGTAGTACCTTTTCTCCTTCTCCAGTTTGAATATGAAATTTGGGACTGTTTTCAATTGGTGGTGGTGGTGGCGAACTGGATCTCGGTGTGAAGGGAACTCGGTGCTGCGAAGGGAGCTCGCAACATTTTTCTTTCCATACCAAAACGACATCGTTTTCGAGGGTGTCACACACACGCGGGTGTGCGACGATGCACATAATAATCATTCTATCTACACACACACACACACACACATATATATATATATATGCACAAAAATGCTGTTGAGTGTGATGTTTAATTTTTAACAGTCAAAATTAATGATTAACTATTTTTTTTATTTGAAAAAAAATAATAAATTTGAGCTATTATGCCGAAGGTTTAATTTATCTTTTTAGGGTATAATATAAAAATAAATTTACAAAAAAATATTTTTTTTAATTGAAATCAGATGTTGACCGTTAACTTTGACGATTAGAAACTTAAATTGTGCACTCTGTGACAGTACCCATATATATGAAATTGCTATAGAGTGTTATGAAGCACGCCTTTTAAAGTGCTCCAATTAAGTCTCTAACGGTCAAAGTGAACAATCAACTATCTTTTAAAAAAAAATAAAAATAAAATTTAATCAAATACTCCTAAGGTTTAATTTTACCTCTTAGAATTTAGTTTATAAAAAATATTTACAAAAATAATTTTTTATAGAAGAATTTATTTTTTCTTAATAATTAATCATTAACTTTTATCGTTAAAAACTTAATTGGAGCACCCTCCTTTGTAACACACATTGCATTACATGTATTTAATATCGGAAAAAACCCATTTGAATACGGATACATACGATTATCCCATAGTGGAAAACATATCCCATTATAAGTCCAAGAGGGAGGCCAAGCAGATAATAACATCCCAAGTTCATATAGGCCACGTATGCTTGCCATCCAGAATCAACAGCAACGCCTATGAATGATATATAAAATTAATGGAAAACGACAGAGTTTAGATTAATAGTACCATAATTTAAGTAAAATTAAATTTTGTTTTAATATTTGTAAAGGTTACCAGAGAGGACGGGCTGGACACTACCGAGGATGACACAGAAAGCCAAGAGAACTGAGAGATTGTGGACTTCTTCTACAACGGGTTCACTTGTTGTTGTCCAAACTAGGGCAATTTATCACGGAGAAAAGAAAAAAGCAGCCAGGAGACGAGACCAATAAGTCGTGAACAGTGCTTGTAGACCATGCTCCTTCCCCGTTACGCCCTCGCAGCTCAATCGCAACTCTTACTTTGCAACGTTATTTAATTAATTTCTATATATGTTAATTAAACTAAATACGTATATACAAGAAAACAACTTTTAAGTAAGTATTATAACACATCGTTCCTTTTTCTTTTTCTTCTTCCACTTTAATTAGTTCATTTTGATTTTAGGTAGACTTTGAAAAACAAAAAATAAGAAGTTTGATTTAATTTATTTTTAATGATGGAGCGATAGTGATGTAATAAATAAGGACAAAAAGCACGGTTAAACAAAAAGAAGAACTGGAAATTGGTGAAAACTATCCAGTTTTCAGTTTAACGACAAAAGTTGAAAATTATCTCATTTTTAAAAGCATGTTTGTATCTGAAGACAAACGCGAAATATATAACTTAAGACCTAACCTAATCCTAATCAGAATTAATAAAAAGAATCCTACGCGAAATTAATAAAAAAGAATCCCAATTGAAATTAATAAAAACAATCCTAATCGGAATTAATAAAAAGAAACCTAATCCGATTTAGAAATAACAAATAACAAAATTACAAAAATACCCCTAGAACATAAAAAAGTCCTAAAGTCCATCAAAATGGTCGCTGATGGCCTAAAACTATCTTAGGCCATAGCCAAGCTATGAGTTTCGTCCATTGGGCCGTTTCCAGTAGCTCAACCAAATTTGAGCCAGTTCCGAGCTCGGGTTTGCCTGCATCATCCTCCGTAACTGGAAAAAGATTCATCCTCGAATCTGATTCGTCTAAAGCCTAACAAGGTGCTACCCTTGCTGCAACTACCTGCTGACCGTGGCCTAGCCGGCATCGATCTGGCCTTGGCATTCTCTTGCAAACTATTTGTCCCTCCGGTGACTGTTCTAAAATCATTACGGTGACTTCTCTGGTCTTTCAGCTAACTATTACCACCGAAAAGGAAATCTCAATTTTCATACTGAAATTCTGGAAAGAAGAGTGTCTGCAAGGTTGTTCTGCTCAATTGCACCCCTGGCTCAAAATCCCAGACGGATTGACGGCTTCCCTCTCATCATCGAATTCAATCTCTAATTCCGCCCCTTCCTTAGTCTGAACGTCCAACTTAGCCTGCGCCAGTTGCCACTCCAAGTCTTGGATCCGCCTTCTCTATTCTTCGATTTCTTTTTCCATATCACACAGGTCTCGTTGACGAGGCTATTCGTCTTCCTCAGGAACGACTCCACGTTCCTTTCCAACAGGATGCCTTCCAAGACCACTAGCACGAATCTGTTCAGCCATTGATTCAGGCAACCTGTGCTCTGATACCAACTGATGCAATAACAATAATGAATAATGGCTAAACAGAAAGAAAAGCTGGAAATTGATGAAAACTATGTAGTTTTCAGTTTAATGACAAAAGTTAAAAATTATCACATTTTTAAAAGCCTGTTTGTATCTAAAGACAAACGCGAAATACATAACCTAAAACCTAACATAATCCTAATCAGAATTAATTAAAAGAATCCTACTCGAAATTAATAAAAACAATCTTAATCGAAATTAATAAAAAGCATCTTAATCGGAATTAATAAAAAGAAACCTAATCCAATAACAAACAACAAAATTACGAAAATACCACTAGAAGATAAAAATGCCCAAAAGTCCATCAAAATGATCGCGGATGACCTAAAACTGTCTTAGGTCATAGCAAAAGCTATGGGTTTTGTCCATTGGGCCAATTCCAGTCGTTCAGCCAAATTTGAGCCCGTTCCAAGCTCGGGTCGACCTGCATCAGATAGTCGTATCCATGATTCGACTATCAGGTTAATGGAGTGATGCCCATCTCTGTGTTTCGACCATCAAAAGGAAATGGAGTGATGGCCACATTTGTGTTGTTTTGGCCATTAGAAGGATGAAGCGATGGTCGTATCCATGATTCGAGCGATGGCAATATCTGTGTTTCGGCCATAAGAAGGATGAAGCGATGGCCGTATCCTTGATTCGGCCGTCAGAGGGATGGCCATATCCATGATTCGGTCACCAGGAAAATGCAGCAATGGCCACATCTGTATTTCGACCATCGGAAGGATGGAATGCTGGCCATATCCATGATTCGGCCACTAGGAAAATGGAGTGATGGCCATATCTGTGTTTCAGCCATCAAAAAGTGGAGTGATTTGAAAGCTTGATGTAACTGTTGGCTGTTAGTTACGTTGTTAGTTATGTTCACCTGTCAGTTCCACATCTATGGCTAAGATGGCCTTGGTGCTTGTGTCAGTCGAAAAGAAGTCGGCTTTTCATTTTAAAAACGATAAGTTTGTTTTTTTGCCTCCATTTCACCGTTATTAACTTTCACATCTTCTCATTGCATCCTTTGTTTCTACTGTTCTTTGCTTGACAACAGCAGTAGTTGAGCAAAATCTTTAGAGCGCTTTTGTGGTGTTAAATTTTTGCTTTTTTTTTTTACATTTGTTGATTATCTAAAGCCACCTTCTTTTTTTTTTTGTGCATTTAGGTGTCAATTTGACAGCTTGGTGTTAAATCTTCAGGTACTTACTTCGATCCTTTCTTTAGCTTTTTTTTTTTTCATTCCAAGTATACTTGTTGTGCAGCCATGTCTATATCTCAGACTGTATTGGAGGGGTTTGTTTCAGGGGGTGATTTAGGAGAGGCTCGCTCTGCGTGATTGTTAACCGATATAGGGTTGAACCTAGGGGTGAGGTTTCTGATGATGCGACTTTCGCATTTGATGCTAATGCGAGTGGGAATGACTTAGTTTAAGTTATTAGGATTGGGGAGTTTAGAGATCTGTCCACCTCTAGGGGTTTTAACTCGTGTCATTTCGTACGGGATCGGGGACATAAGTATCTATTTCCCATGGTGTGATGAGAGTGATAATAGCTTCGCTAGTGAGTACCAGAGTCCAATCCACGTGCGGGTAGTCATTCACATCAATACTTCGATACTAGGGTGCCACAATATCAGGAGGTAGTTAGTAACTTTAGGGATTCATATGGGTTTTGGCAGGAATATGTCATTCCTACCGAATTTGAAATTAATTTTCCGGGGGAGAAAGATAGGATTCATTTGCCTCCTTTTATATGTGTCACTTGTTTTGGTGTGTAGTTTAGAGCAAGGTTGGGATTTCCACTTCACCCTTTGTTTTTAGATATTTAAAAATTTTTTAAGATTTAGTTAGGTCAACTGAGTCCCTATTTTGTTCGGTGCACCGTTGCATTAATTTTATTCTGTAGGGTTTGCAATGCGACCCTTAGTCTAGATTTATGGAGGGCCTTTTGTTTCTTTTTTTGTCGGCCTGAAACAAAAGACCCCTGGAGAAAGAGAGTTCTTCTATATAATCTGGCATAGGGGTGCTCTCGGATTGATAGAATGTCCTAGTTTGATTCATGAGTGGAAAAATGAGTATTTTTATGTTAGGCATTCTAGTTTCGGGGAGATATTATTTCCATGGTGCACCCTTAAATCTATAAATAAAAAGTTGCCTAGCCAATCAGATAACTATGCCATTGAACTGAGCAAGATAGCTCAGTTTAGATTTGAAGCGAGGGTGTGCGAACATTGGAGCCTAGACCTACTGAGATTTGATGGAATCAATAATCTGACCGACTTTAGTATTGTGGCCTTAAGTATGTGTTCTTATTATGCTTTGTGTGTCTTATTATTTTTTTCTGAGTGTGAATTTTATTTGACCTCTTTTACTATGTTGTAGGAAAATCCTTATCCATGGGCATGGGTGTTTCGTTGGATAAGATTAGTAGGCCTTGTTCTAGGTAAGATTTTTGCTTACTAGATAATGATCGAAGTCCCCATGAACAAATCTTATAGTTTTGTTACGAGTATGAAAGATTTGTTTTATGTTCCGGGTCAATTTGTAAAGAAAGATGATCCTCTAAGAAGGATGACACGGGAAGAAGGCCACATCTAAAGCCAGAGGGAGCAAAGTTGGAGGATCAAAAGCTGCCCTCTCGAAGAAAGTTCCTTCTAAGCAATCAGCAATAGAGAAAAGGCAGTTGCCACCAAAGCCGGTATCGAAAACTGGACTGCCCGAAACCCTCGGAGCCAAAGGCCTGGTGATTCCTACTGTGGGTGATAGTACCCTCAAGAGGAAGTGGGATCACCTCAAAGACTAAAGGTTGAAATAGCAAAAGGGGGTAGAAGGCACTTTGGCTGGGGTGGAAGTGCCTGAGCCTGTGCCCAAAAATAAGGGGGCGATATATATTCTGGATTGAAACATCCGAGAAAATGACGGGATGTTCAGCAGCACAAAGGCTTTTGAAGTCTTCCGGAACGTGATGCCTCCCAAGGAGCGGGCTCATGTTGGACTTTACTAATAAAAGATGTAAAGCGGAATGAGTTACTCCGCAGTTTCCTAGTATCGGCAAATTTATCCTTTTCCTTCATGGATATTTTATGGTTTTTTATTATTCCTACCTTGTTTTTATGGATTTTACTCCGCATGGTCCTTGTTTTTTATTGTTTTTATGAGTTACTCCCAAGCTTTAATTTTTTTTTTTTTTTGTTTTACAATCCACAATGTTCAATTTTGAATTATATCAACGAACTGACCTACTAGAAGTTTAATGCGAAGCATTGGCTTTAGAGAAACAAGATGTGGATACCTGAATTGCCTCCACTGAGGGGAAGGTAGCTAAAGCTGAAGAAGTAAAACTCTTAGAAGATGAGTTGGTCGCAAAGGTCACTGAGGTCTAGCAGCTTGAGCTTAAAAACAAAGAGCTATCGGTAAAGCTAGTAGTCGAAACCAAACGAGAGAGCTAAACTCGAAGCGGCGCTGAATGCCTTGAAGAGGCGATATGATCATGGAGAGGGAAACTTGAACAGCGCAATGGAATTAGAAGTGCTAGGGGACTTCTTCAAACATGAGAAGTTCCGTAACGTATGATAAAGGCTGTCCTTCACCATGATTAAAGGTGTCATTGAGATGGTGACAGATGACTTGAGAGATAAGCAAATACCCATATGAACCGTCTGAATCGGTGCCATCATGGAGAACCATCCAATTATCCTTCTCCCTGGGATGCAGGCTTCCAAATCTTCGATATGTGACACACTTTCCCCCGTCCAAAACGGGGTTCTAATGTGGATAAGGCTATCAAGGAAACCGGGGCTGGATTATATTTTGCCAGTTTTTAAACTCCGAAAGCAACACTAAATCCGGTAGCTTCAGCCCAACTTGCTCCCAATGTAGAAAATGAAATCAAATGTAGCTTCCAGAATTTTTTATTTTCTTTTGATGGTGCATGGCAACTGTTAGTTCAGTTTAGTGTTTGTATATCGAATTTTTGTAATATCGTGTAGATATATAAAAAAGATAATTTTGCTTCGGTTTGAATTTCATTGTGATGATTGTCCAGGCATGAAATTAATTGAAGTAATACGAATAACAACTCTGTATGGAAACATTGAAATTTGAATGAAGTGGATGGTCTAATCCACACAATTACGGAGTACATTCGGGATCATGTACCGATATTACATAAAGGTAAAAACTTACACAAATTTTTTTTTTTTCTCAAATTTTTTGCATTCCAGGTTCTAGCTACATCATTGCCTTCCATGTCACAAAATCTGTAACTTCCATTCCAGTTATCCTTCACAATGAGGTATGGGCCTTCTCAAGTTGGATCTAGTTTTCGGTTTGCATCTTGTTGACTTCATTTTTTCGGAGAACTAAATCACCTACTTTGAGTTATTGCCTTGGAACCTTCTGGTTGTATACCATTTCTCTGAGAGCAACTCGATTTCATGTTACTTCCAAGCAGTTCAGGTTTTCAGCCAACTTTTGATCATACCATTCCACAATGAATGCATCGATGCAGGGGGAAGAGTTTCCAATTTCCACAAAATTAGAGTATCTGTTCCGAAATCTAACGTGAATGGTGATTCTTTGGTTTAGGCATTTGGAGTTGTCCGGTGTGACCAAAGGATGACATGCAATTCATCTACCCATTTCCCTTTTGCTTCATTAGGTCTCTTCTTCAAACCTTGGGGAATGATCCAGTTTGATACTTCTGGGTGACCCACAGAAATGAAACAGTGATCGATATGCAGTTCGAAACAGAAGTCTTGAAATTCTTTTGCTTGGAACTGTTTTCCATTGTATGTGATGAGTATCTGGGGATAATGATGTCTTCCCAAAAAAACTCTTTCACTTTTTGGGTTGTGATGGATGCCAATGCTCGTGCTTCGATCTGTTTTGCGAAATAGTCTGTCGTGCCAACTAAGAATTCTCTTCCTCTCTTTTAGGAAAATTTCCCACGAGTTCCATTCCCCATTGATGAAACGGAATTGGGTGGCTCAAGGAGTGCAATTCAGTTCTTGTAAGATGGTGTATGTTGTCATGAATTTGGCATTTGTGCAAGTTTTCACTAAATTGACAGCATCATCCTGAAGAATTGGCCAAAAATATCTTGTTCTCATAATCTTTCGGGCTAGTGATTTAGCTTCAATGTGAGAAACAAATTCTTTCATGTACCCCCCTTAACACATAGTTTGATTCATCTGGTGTGATGCATTTTAGTAGCAGCCATGAATATGCTCTCCTGAAAGTTATCCATCCATGGGCTATCAATGGGTAGGGTATAACCTGACCCGAATTTGAACTGGACCATTTATGGCAGGTCTGGTACTTTTCTTTTTATACCCGGACCTGAATGGTATTATTTAGATGGGTCTGCGTAGGTATATGTAGTTCCGGACCCGTTTAGTTCTAGATCCGATTAGGTATACATATATATATAATATATTTTTTATATATACACATATAATGTGTATGTTTCTATTCTTGTTTCAATTTTAATTTTGTTATTTGACTATTAAATTTTAAATATTCCTTGGTAAGTGTTATAATTATTATTTAATAATTAGTCTCGATTGATTATTTTAAATTTGATTGATAAGTATATATTAATTTGACGTTTTAGCATATATTATAATGATGATTTACTAATTAATATCAATTGTTATTTTAAATTTGATTAATAAGTGCATATTAATTTGACATTTTAGCATCCTTAACTTCAAGTTTTTGTTTAATTTATTTTAATTTTACTTTCTTTCCCATTTCCATAAGTAAATATAATTCACCCTTTTTTTTTTGAAAAAATGTAATTGGATAGGGTCTAGATCCTATGTTTATTAATCGGGTATAGGTACCTGTTTGGTAGGGTTCGGGTCTAAGTAGGTAGGACCCGATGGGTACATTGGATAGGGTCTAGGTCCTATGTTTATTAATACGGGTACGAAACTAGCAGTTCCGGTACAGTTTACACCCCTAATCCACAATAACATATTGGTATTAAGTGATCCTAACTTTTTTGTACTCAGCCGGATTTTCAGGTAGTGTTCCATCAGATATGTATTGATGAACCGGCCCCATCCATGTTGGTTCAACATCAATATTCATGATCTGTGGACAGTCAATGCACTTCTTTTCTAAGGGTTTGATCCAGGTTCCCTGCTTTTGGGTTCCTTGCTTGACCTTCGAGAGGAAGTCGGCTTCCGCATTGTTTTTGCATGGTACATGTTCCACTTTGATGTACCAGAATTTTTGTGTTTTAGTCAATTATTGTTGCATGTTTTCTTCCCTTGCTTCATACTCACCATTGACATGGCTAGAAGTTGTGAGTCGGTTTTTGGCAACAATGTGCAAGATGTGGAGGCTTTCTGCAACTCTCATCTTTCCAGAAAAGCCTCATATTCAGATTCATTGTTGCTTCTGGGAAAGTTGTATTTTAGTGCATATGCAAACCTAGTTCCTTTGGAACTTATCAGAATGGACCCGGCGCCCTCAGCCGATCCATCTATGTACAACACCTAACAATCCTGAGGAGGAGTGGTTTTAGGATTTAGTTTCATTCATGAACAAAATCTGAGAAAACCTAACCTTTTATTGCTCTCCAGGATGAGTATGTTTATATCAAATTCAAAAAGCGCTATCACCCACTTCATAAGCCTTCCAACCGTATCGAGTTTATGTCGTATTTGCCTTATAGAAGCATTTGTTAACACTTGTATAGAATGAGCTTAAAAATACGGTTTTAATTTTCTTGTCGTAGCCTACAAAACTAATGCATGTTTTTCCAAAGTAGAATATCGAGTTTCAGGTCCTTGGAGAACATGGCTGTTGTGGTATACCAGTTTTATGCTTGAACCCCGTAAGACGCATAAAATGGAACTCACAGCATAAGGTGATATGGATAAATATGTGTACAATGTTTCGCCTTGAATAGGAGAAACGAGAATTTGGGGTGGGGAGGGGGGGGGGGCCAGCCTAAAGATTGTTTAAGCTTTTTGAAAGCTTCATCACACTCTGAAGTCCATTTGAAATTCTTTGGGTTAAGGATTACTTGAATAGAACGAGAGTGATTTCTCTCCTATCTTGGACAAAAATCTATTTAGAGCTGCAATTCGACCAGTTAACCTCTAGATCTCCTTGATAGATGTAGGTGGTTTCATGTCCATTAACGCTTGGATTTTTAAGAAATTTGCTTCGATTTCTCTTCGGGAAACCATTTCCCCCAAAAACTTTCCTGCTTCCACCCTGAATGAGCACTTACGGAGGTGCAGTTTCAGCCCTTGTTGAGTCATTGTCTTGAAACTTTCTTCCAGGTTCGAGAAAAAGTCTTGCTGAGCTATGGATTTTACAAGCAAATCGTCTATGTATGCCTCGATGTTGTGGCCCAGTTGTTGAGATAACATCCGGTTGATCATGTCTTGAAAATCTGCTCCAGCATTCTTTAATCCGAATGACATTCTCATGTAACAAAATAATCCATGTGGGATTACGAAGGAAGTATTCTCCTAGTCTTCCTTCACCATTTGGATTTGGTGGTTGCCTTTGTATGCATCCAGGAAGCAAAGGTATGAGAATCCTGTTGTTGCGTCGACTAACTGGTCTATTCGGGGAATTGGAAATGATTTCTTCGGAATGACCCTGTCAATTGAAGTGAAATCAATGTAGATTCTCTCTGAACGATCTGGTTTTGGGACTACCACTGGGTTTGATAGCCATTTTGGGAATTGCACTCTTTTTACAATTCCAACAGAAAGAAAATCTGCTACTTCTGCTTTTATGGCTTCTTTCTTCTCCAAAGTATAAAATCTCTTCCCTTGTTGTACCAGATTACATGTCTCCGGAATTCCCAGATGATGCTTAGCGAACTCTCTTGTTATCATTCCCATGTCTTTGGTTAACCATGCAAAGACATTCTAGTATTTTGTCAAAAGATTGAGAAGTTCATGTTTCATCCAAATGGGTAATGCCTTCCTGATAATGACCTTGCGATCTAGGTAAGCAGCATGTATCTGATACTCTTCTAGCTCCGCTGCGGGCTCAATTCGATCCTCCTCTAAGTCTCGGATCTCCTTCTCTTTGTTCTGGCATTGTTTTGGAAATCACCACTTTGTAGCAAGTGTGGATGATTTTGATATCTTCATGCAACATGAACTGCATTCCTTCATATGGTATGATGATTGAATTTTGAGATGTGTTGACTTGTGCTTTCATCATTTTTAGGACCAAGCTTCCCCATATGCAGATAGCTAGTCAACAATGACAAATTCACAAATCTGCTTCACGACCTTCATTTCTGGCCCCCATTGGACTTTCAAAGATGCAGTTCCCAATACGTATGTGGTCTCACCAGAAAACCGACTAGTGGAATGCTGTCTAATTTGATTATCTCATCTTTGCGGTCCATTTTCTAGAATGCTTCATAGTATAAGATGTTGGTTGAACTTCCCGTATCTATGAGAATTCTCTTAGCCATTCAATCTACGATCATTATTGAAACAATCATGGTGATGTCATCATTCACCACAGTAGTTGAAATGATTTTCGGTTTCTTATCTAGAGGCTCGGAACAATTCAGGTTGACACTAGATATCATCTCAATGACCCTTGGTGTTTGTTGCTGCTGTGGGTTGGATTGTTGTGCGTTATGTATCGTACTAACGAATTGTATGAGCAGACACCTCATTGTACTGCACTCTCCATCTCCAGTTGCTGGTAGTCATCTGTGAAGTGTCCCACATCTCGATGGAAATTTCAGTACTGATCTTGAGCCCACTTCTCCATGGAAGTGTTCGAAATCTTCGGAGGCGTCAAAATACACAAATTTTCTATCTTCTGTAAAATGACCGATCTGGGGTGTTCAGTGGGGTGTAGTTTAGGTTATTTGATGGCCCCTTTCCCTACATCCTCTGTGGATTTCTATTGAATTGATTGTGAATGGGATGGTTGCATTGAAGATCCATGTTCCGTCTATTCGGAGAAGGTCTTTACTTATTTTTGGCCAATTTTCAGTGAGCCTTTCGGAGTGTTTTCTTGATTTCAACCCCTGGTAGAATGCTTCCACATAAATTGGTTTTAGGCAGTCCTTGACTTTTAGCGCTTCTTGGTTAAATAGAGTCCAGTATTCACTGAGGGTCTCCTCTTTTCTTTGCTGAGTGTTTAAGAGGTGGGTCTGTGGCAGTGAGTGCAGGCTGCTTCAGGCGAAGTGGCTTAGAAATAAGTCACCCAATTGATTGAAAGAGGAGATAGAAGTTGCTGGTAAGACCATGTACCATTCAAGAGCTCTCCCAGAGAGTGTGGTGGAGAATTCCCTACATAAAAGAACTTCGTTCGAATCATCAATTCCAAGGTTGTGCTGAAAATAGACAAATGCTAGACCGAATTTGTGGTGCCATTATACTTGTCGATAGCAAGTAGCTGAAAGCCTACAGGAATTTTTCCATGCCTAAGTTTCGAGACTAATGGGCTGGAGTTCCAAATTTGTGATGCTGTGATAGGCCAGAATTCTGGCATTTCGCCTTCCACTCCGTCTACCCCTTGCTCGAATCGATTTAACTTTGTTTGGAGCTCCAAAAGGATCTGTTGTGTTATGGTGGGTTGTTTTCTCTATGGAGCAATAGGCTGAGGGTTTGGTACTTTGGGGACTTTTTGGATGTCCGGATCATATCTTCTGGATTGTATTTCTCTGTTATCTAGCTCTCGTTCTCCATTTCGATTTGATGATCCAACCTTCTCATTTGCTTGTCCGGGGAGATAATTGTTTTGCTGTAGGCATAGCTGGAAAACCTCAAAATGATCGATTGCCAACTTCATCTTGTCTACATAAAATATTTTCGGTTCAGGACTTTTGCGAGTTTGGGAACTATGCCGATGTATACAGAGTGCGGTGATCACCAATTAGTGCTTCAAGGGGGTTGCCAACACCTTGAGCCGCATCCACGAGTGGTGTGGTATCAACTTAAGGAATGTTTTCGATATTATTAATTTGGAGATTCTTGTCTTTTTCTTGTTCCATTATGTTTTTTTGATGTGGTAGCTAGTCCCAATTGTGTTTTCATTTTTATGTGATGTTCTTTAGGAAATGTTAAATGTTCAAATCGTGCCACAAGCACAGTGGGCACCAAAGGATGTTGCGGGTTATCCTGAAGTGTATTGATGTTGTTGGTCTATATTGATGTGTTCCAAATACCTGCACAGTGAAATGCTTGGAGGAATGAGGAGTGCCAATACTCCATCGATGCTAGAGTTTGTAACGGTATGAGTAATATGGGAGTAAAGTTTTGGGTAGGCATTGTGACTTACCTTGGGTAGTTAGTATTAACTTTGGTCTAGTTTTGGGACTACCACCAAGTTTGACGGCCATTTTAGGAATTGCACTCTCTTTACAATTCCAGCCAAAAGTAAATCTGCAACTTCTGCTTTTATGGCTTCTTTCGTCTTCGGAGTATAAAATCTCTTCAATTGATGTACAAGATTACATGTCTCCGGAATTCCCAAATGATGCTTAGCAAACTCTCTTGTTATCATTCCCATGTCTTTGGTTGACCATGGAATGACATTCTGGTATTTTGTCAAAAGATTGAGAAGTTTGTGTTTCATCTAGATGGGTAATGCCTTCCCGATAGTGACCTTGCGATCGTGGTAAGCAGCATGTATCTGATACTCTTCTAGCTCCGCTGCGGGCTCAATCCAATCCTCCTCCAGGTCTCGGATCTTCTTCTCTTTGTTCTCATGTTCTGGCATTGTTTTGGAAATCGCCACTTTGTAGTAAGCGTGGGTGATTTTGATGTCTCCATGAAAGATGAACTGCATTCCTTCATGCAGTATGATGACCCAATTCTAAGATGTGTTGACTTGTGCTTACATCATATTCAGGACCGATCTTCCCCATATGCAGATACCTAGTCAACAATGACAAATTTGCAAATCTGCTTCACGGCCTTCATTTCTGGCCGCCAATAGATTTTGAGAGATGCAGTTCCCAATGATTATGTGGTCTCACCAAAAAAACTGGCCTGTGGATTTAATTTGATTATCTTATCTTTGGGGTCCATTTTCTAGAATGCTTTATAGTACATGATGTTGGCTGAACTTCCTATATCTCTGAGGATTCTATTAACCAGGTAATCTGCTATCATTATTTAAACAACCAGGGGGATGTCATCATTCACCACAGTAGTTGAAATGATTTTCGGTTTCTTCTCTTAAAGCTCTGAACTGGTTGACCCCAGATATCATTTCAATGACCATTGGTGCTTGTTGCTACTGTGGGTTGGGTTGTTAGGCAATGTGTACTCATTTTACTGCAGTCTCATTGTCCGTCTTTAGTTGGTCCCAATCATCAATGTGGTCTTCCACATCTCGATGGAAATTGCAATATCGATCTTGAGCCCGCTTCTCCATGGAAGTGTTCAAAATCTTCGGAGGAGTCAAGATACCCAAACTTTCTATCTTCTGTAAAATGACCGATCAGGGGGAGTTCAGTGCGGTGTAGTTTAGGTTATTCGATAGGCCCTTTCCCTACATCATCGATGGCTTTCCTTTGAATTGATTATGAGTGGGAAGGTTGCCCTGAAGTTGCTTCTAGGTACTTTAGCTGCTTCTTACATTGGTTTGGCAGCAATAGGAGCCAGAACAAATTGGAGTTATGTTGTAGGATGTGCCTTGGGCTCTTTGTATAGACTCGTTAAAGGGGGTTTTGGCTTATTCCAAAAGTTTTGTCTGCTGCCCCGATAATGACATTAGACATATGTCTACTTTTTTCCTATTTTGGCTATCATAAACTAGTTTCAGTTGTTCTCCTATTTGGCCGAATAGTTATTTTGTTTCTCTCCAAGTCTTCCACCCGAATCCATGTTCCGACTCTCCAAAGAAGGTTTTTACTTATTTTTTACCAATTAGCAATGAGCCTTTCAGAGTGTTTCCTTGGTTCCAACCCATGGTAGAATGCTTCCACATAAATTGGTTTTAGGTAGTCCTTGACTTTCAGAGCTTCTCGGTTAAATCAAGTCTAGTATTCACTAAGGGTCTCCTCTTTTCTTTGTTGAATGTTTAAGAGGTGGACCTGTGGCAATGAGTGTTGGCTACTTCCGGCGAAGTGGCTTAGAAATGCATCACCCAATTGAGTGAAAGAGGAGATAGAAGTTGGTGGAAACACCATGTACCATTCAAGAGCTCTCTAGGAGAGTGTGGTGGAGAAGGCCCTACATAAAGAAACTTCGTCCGAATCATAAAATGCCAAGGTTGTGTAGAAAATAGACAAATGCTGGACCGGATTTGTCATGCCATTATGCTTGTCAATAACGGGCAGTTGAAAGTCCACTGGAATTTTTCCACGCCTAAGTTTCGGGAAAAACAGGTTGAGGTTTCGGATTTGTGATGCTATGATAGGCCTGAATTCTACCATTTCAGCTTCGATTCTGTCTGGAGCTCCAATGGGATCTGTTGTGTTGTGATGGGTTGTTTTCTCTATAGAGCGATAGGTCGAGGGTTTGGTATTCTGGGGACTTCTTATATGTTCGGTTCATGTCTTCTGGATTGTACCCCTCCATTATATAGCTCTCTTTCTCCATTTTGATTTGATGATCCAACCTTCTCATTTGCTTCTCCGGGGAGATAATTGTTTTGCTGTAAGCATAGCTAGAAAGCCTCAAAGTGATCAATTACCAACTTCTTCTTGTCTACATCTGAAATTGTTGCGGTCCGTGGTCTAACTCCTTTGGGCATGTTTGCGACCAACTTGTTGTTGTAGATATTAGTGCTAGTTCTGGACTTTTGCGGGTTTGGAACTTGTGCCGATGTATACGGCTTGCAGTGATCGCCAATTAGTGCTTCAAGGGGATTCCCGATACCCTGAACCGCATCCACGAGTGGTGTGGTATTGGCTTGAGGATTGTTTTCGGTATTATTAATTTGGAGATTCTTATCTTTTTCTTGTCCCATTATGTTTTTTGATGTGGTAGCTAGTAGCAATCGTGTTTGCATTTTTGTGTGATGTTCTTTAGGAAATGTTAAGTGTTCAAATCGTGCCACAAGCACGGTGGACGCCAAAGGTTGTTGTGGGTTAACCTGGAGTGTATTGATGTTGCGGGTCTATATTACACAGTGAAATGGTCAGAATCACGGGGGGTCCCAATACTACACCGATGCTGAAGTTTGTAATGGTATGAGTAATGTGGGAGTAAAGTTCTGGGTAATCAATGTGACTTACCTTGGGTAGTTGGTATTAACTTCTTATATCCTTGACCTTTTGATGTGGGATGTATAATGAACAGTACCGAACTGATGAACTGTACAACGTCACATGTTTAATTGATTTATCTTTGAGCTTGGATTTCTTTCTCATTACTAAACCACTTAACTTGTGTAATATATCAAATTAAAGATTTCAATACGTCGATTAAGCTTAGTGTCTGATTTTTCATTAACTATTAAATTGTTTTGGTAGAAAATGTGATCAAAATAGTGACTTTGGTGTATGGTATACGCCATAATCATTGCAATCTCTTAATAAAATTATAATTAATTTTAAAAACAAATTAATCTAAGATAGTACGGTGTTTTAGTTTTGAAATAGAATTAGACGTGACTAGGGTTCCAAGCAACGGCAGCCATAAATAACCACTATCCAACAGGACGGGTAATTGGTTTTTGAAAGTGATGCAACAAATATAACGTACTCTTTCTGGAGCACGTGAGCCGGACACAAATTAGGTCTAGAGAGTTTTGCACTTATAATCAAGTTTTTAAACTCGAGAGTTTAAATAAACTTATTGGAGTTTTTATATCGATTACATATTATTTATATATATGTATATGTTAAATAGTTTATATATCATTATAATAAAATAAATTAACCCATAAATAAAAGAAATAATCGCTTAAAATAGTAAACAATTTTATATAGTCAACATTCAACATTAGAAATTAAAATTTCGATACATTAGTACTTGTTATAGAATATGTCAAAGTAAAAATTATTAAAAATGTTACAAAAGTTTAAAAAATTAAATTTATCTATATAATATAAGTGATGGGAGAAACGGGTTTGACTTGGATGAACCGACCCAAGTAATGGCTCAAAAACCTAAAAGTCCGAATCACAAGTTAACAGGAAAGGTGGGCAGTGAAATTTTCCCACCGACTTACTAGGTCACTGACCTTAAAATGAGTTTAGGAGAGATCTCATCGGACTGCGACCTCTGACCGGTGAGCTTCGATCCATCTCAAACATCTTCCATGACACGACTAAATGTCTATGACTCTTAACACATGTTATGAACCTATAATCACTCATCGCGATCTTCTAAAAGGGATAGTCGAGACTTTCAACATTCATAGGTAGGTCATGAAATTGAATTGAAGGTCGTGAACAAGCTTGTAACTCTTGACTAGAGACGTGCATGGCAAGGTATCCCAACATAAGGAAACATCACGATTGTAGGAACAATTGATGAGATATAATCTCACAATTATACTAATTGTCTTCTTTCACGTAATTGAAGAGTCACTACCAACAAGAATCACACACTGTTCATGGACAGATTGAGATTATTTATTCAAAGATTACTCTCTCGGAATACTGACTTAGGCATCAGAGTTATCCTCAGGGCAACAACTCACTCTGGTGATCTAATTTCTCCCCCCACTGGTTATGATTGCAGGCGTCATCACGGTTCGAGGTGAATCGGAGATTGCTTCCGAGCTCCATCACTTCTGGCGCCGCCTGTGGGAAGAATATTCTAAGCCTAACTTTCTTCCATATATAGAAAACAAAAAAAAAAAAAATCAAGGATTATGATGACCCAATTGCAACCAAAGCATGTTTAACCACCACGAAGTGGTAGACAGCTAAGCAAAACACAATTGTACACTGGAGAAGCAGTGTCGGAAGACTCTGTCCCAATGGAAGATAATAACAATACGGGGCTGATCAATCAGAGAGAATAGTCGAGACCGGCACGGTCTGGATCGTCTCGAAGGGTCCTGGTGGACGTCCACTTGGGTGTGAGAGGAGAGATCAGGGACACCTTAATCAGAATGACAATGGCGATAACCCCGGATCACAAAGATCAAGGGGAAGTCATGTTTTCGTTCCAGCCGACCTCGTAGAATGCATGGTGGTTGCCCTAAAAGGAATCTTAGGCAGAAGAGATAACATTTCAACGGGTGTAGCCCTGCTCCATCTCAGAGGAAAACACAATTACTTCGAATCAAGGGTTGTTGCACATAGAGGAAAACACAACCCCTTAATTTAGAAACACGGAACGACCTCCGGCCTGATGTGGAAGGTTGGGAGGCAAGACGTGCATATGAAAGATCACAGGGCAGAAGAGCCCCACCCATGGTCAACTTGAGAGAAACATATGCAATGGAAGGGGTTATGACTTGAGGGATAGATTCAATTGAGCCGCCAGCTCCCGAGGTCAAAAATAAGAAATAAGTCTTGACAAATAGGGAAGCTCGCTGAGAACTCCTTCTGGAGGAAAGATACCTTTTCGGAGTAGCCTGATGAAAAGAATAGGTAGCAATGCTTGAGAGGTAGCCTTGAAACCATTGAGGAGAGCGACTCTGCCAAGGAACCAGGAGAAGAATGGGAACTAGGAAATTCAGAGCAGCGCGGACCTATCGGAACCGTCACCATTTGTCCACAGTATCAGAACTGCGCGAATGACGCCAGGATTCAAGGCACCACAAGTCGAGGCTGAGTATGATGGCAAAGGGGAACCACTGCAACATATAGATGAGTTCATTTCCTACATGGAAATTTTCGAGTACCTTGATCATGTCAAATGCCAAGCTTTCTGGTCCACGCTAACCAAGAAAGTACAATCCTGGTTCAAGGAAATTCTAGAATCAAGTATCTCAAGTTGGACACAACTAAAGGAGCTATGCCTAAAGAACTATTAGAACCGCAAAAGTTGTGAGAAAGATATCAATGATTTTTTTAACATCAAGGAGAAAAGTTAAAGGGACGCTTCATCAGCAAGATGGCTGACAAAGGAGAGAAGTTTTATAACGTCCTAAAGAAACCCAAAGATTTCCAATGGACAAAAGATTGTCAATTAGCTTTCGGAAAATTGAAAGAATTTCTATGAAAATCCCAAAAGCATGTCTCCTCGAGGTCGAGAGAGGAAATCTTGATGAACTTAACTACGATAAAGAAGGCAGTCAGCTCAGTGTTGCTAATAGAAAGGTCATGTTTACAATTTTCAGTGTACTATGTAAGTCGTTTGCTCCAAGGTCCTAAAATTAGATATTTGGACCTTGAGAAATTCCTATGCCTTATTATCATTACTTCAAGGAAGCTTAAGCCCTATTTTGAAGCGGCCGGATAAGAGTATTGATCAATCTACTGCTAAAACATGCTCTGGCAAAACCTGAGCTATCGGGCAGGACAATGAAATGGTCACTCGAACTCTCAGGCCATCAGATCAATTTCAAATCGAGGAAAGCTATAAAAGCTCAATCCTTCTCAACCATTCTATAAGAATACACAAGTGTCACTAGAGCTCACAAACACATGTGCAATTAACATACGAGACCATGTACACTGATGGTTTGATTGAAAAGGAAAATTCAGGTGTGGGAATTATATTGATCAGCCCTGAGGGAGTGAGAATCCCTTACTCTATGAAATACAACTTCCCAACCTCGAATAATGAATCTGAATATGAAGCTCTCTTAGCAGGTCTAAGATTCATAAGAGCTGTGAAAGTGCAAAAATTGCATGCCAAAACCGATTCACAAGTCATTGTCAGCCAAGTCGCGAGAGGATATGAAGCTAGGGAAGAAAACATGATTAAATATCTCAAACAAGCAAGAGGTATAACATCAAAACTTGAGTATCTACTTATTGAGCAAATACCTAGAGAGCAAAATGCAGAGACTGATGCATTATCTAAGGTCTACCGGGAGCTCGCGGGAACCAAAGCCGAGCTATTGGTTGAAAAACTATATTCTCCAAACATAAATCAAGAGGAAAACTTGGTTATGGAGGATCAAGCAGGCAGGAGATATCCAATTTACAAATTTCTTAAAAATTGTGACCTTTCACAAGATGCCAAAGAAGCTTGCCAAACGAAAATGGTCACTTCACTATGTCCTAATAAGAGATAACGAAGTGTATAGAAGGTCGTATACATGGCCACCGCTCAAATGCCTAAGCAAGAGAGATGGAGAATACATCATTAAAGAAGTACATAGTGAAAGATGGTACTGAGGATGGGTTTTTATTGGCCTTCGATGATCACAGATATCAAAAGGATCATATAGAAGTGTACGAGATGTTAATTCCAGGGAAATAAGTCACATGTGCCTCCAACGAAGTATCAATCCATTAGCACGTTGGTGCCATTTGATATTTAGGGCATCAACATATTGGGACCCTTCCCAAAAGGAGTGGGACGGTGTTCAATTCCTAATTGTGGCCATAGAATACTTTACCAGATCGATTGAAGCAAAACCAATGGCAATAATCTCCTCACCAAAGGTACAGTCCTTCGTATGGAGGAATATCGTATGCAGGTTCTGGGTTCCCAGAGCTATCATCTTTGGCAAAGGGCGATCTATTCAAGACTTTTTGTGAAAACTTGAATATAGAACAAAGATGAGCCTCCGTAACTCATCCTCAAGCCAATGGATTGGTTGAGGTCACAAACAGAACAATTTTAGAAGGACTGAAGAAAAGGCTTACCAAGCTCGAGATGGAAAGTCGAAACCTTCCTGGCTAAAAGAAATTCCAAGAATCCTATTGGTCTACAGAACCACACTAAAGAAAGCTATTAGAGAAACTCCATTCAATCTATGTTTTGGTGTAGAAGTTGTAATTCCAGTAGAGGTCGAAATGAAGACCTTAAGACTGACTGAATATGAGTCAGTCTTAAACGAGAGGGAGAGAAGGGCAGACCTCGACCTCATTGAAGAAGTCAAAAATAAAGCTATGGAAGCTGACAGGAGATGTGAAAAGCAAATCACAAATTTTTTTCAATAAGAATGTGAAAGAGAAGCATTTCACAGTTGGAGAAATGGTCCTCAAAAGGTCGGATGTTGGAAAGAAAGGAAAACTGACAAAGTTATAGGAAAGTTGGGAACGACCTTATATAATCCAACAAGTTCTAAGGCCTTGGAAGTTTGCCATCTAAAGAAATTCTATGCCTAAGGGTTTTTAAGATTTTCTAGACCTCACAAGCTTGTTATATAGCTCGAGCTCTTATCTGAAAAAAGCTCACTGAACAGCAAGGCAACTTCAGTGACCTATCTTGATTTTTGTCTTTGCAAGTGCATATCAAATTTCAGAGACATAAATAAGAGTTAAGTTTGCAGAGCTTATTTAGATCTTAATTCTTCTTATTTGCATAAAGTTTCAAAACTAGTCAAGTTTGCTATGTAAGTTTTTAAGTGTTGGAGAAAAAATAGAGACACTTGGAGACGATTGTCTGATATAAAGGAAACCTCTTAAGATATTCAATATAGGAGGAAAAAAGAGAAGAAACGAAAGCTCAAAAGATACGCATTGTGTTGCTACAAAGCGCAAAGTAAGAAGAAGAAAGACTGTGCAAAATCCTATGCTATTATAGCTTAATCTTCTTCTTCATCGCTCGGGACGTCCAGCGAGCTTGGCAGGACCTTGTCTTCGACAACTATCACTCGACCAGGGAGAGGTCTACCCAAGGATAGACGAATAGCTCGGGAGAGATTGACTGTTTCATTGAAATCGATAGGCTGGGGATGAAAAGGATAATACTAAATTAAATCTCCATAACTATGGATGATTTTACCTTGAGAAGCAAAAATCAACAAATTGGGAACATCATGGATCATTCTCTATCGGGGCTTCAGCAAACTGGTCCAGAGGACCTTCCTCTTCCTCAGAAGGATCCTCATTGGATTGACCGGTCTTGGCCAAGGCCTCAGTGGCAACTAAGTTTTCCTGAGTTAGTGACGCAGTCGGAAACAGAATCTGAAGATTCATTCTTGTTCAAAAACTTGCAAAACAAGAAACGAAAATAAAACCTGTGCCAATTTTCCTTCTAATCAAACTTCAACGCAAGTAGTTAGAAAACGATAATTAAAATCAAGTGAAAACAAATTTTCGAAGTAGTCAAAAATCGCAAAGCCAAAAGGAGGCAACTTTAATTCATCAAAAACTGTCTAAAAAACAATCAGGCGAAAACGAAATTTAAAGGCAAAACAAAACCTAACCCTAATCGGAAAGGAAAAATAAAGAAATTGAAAAAAAAAACCCTAGAAAAACAGTAAATTACGAAACTGTCACTAAAAACTATAAAATCACGACAATGCCACTGAAAACAGAAAATTACCCAAAATACCATCAAAACGACTCCGGATGGCCGAAAAACGCCTTGCATCACGGCATAGAGGTGACTTTGGTTCGTTGGCCGTGCCAGGTTACCCAGTCATATTTCAGCCCAATCCAGGCTCGTTTCAGTCGCTTGGGAATCGTGCCCGGCATCAATTCGGTGTTTCAAACAGCTCCTGTAGTCTTCTTCAAATGTTTTGAACGCCGTGGAGCTGATTGTGGAACCGAAACTTGTCCCGCATCTGAATCGCCTTGATTAGCAACTAGCTCTGCGTCAGGCTCCCCCTTCTTTCAAAGAGAGGAGGACAGGTGATTCACATTTCATTTGATGGTCAGAGGCGAATTGAAAGCTAAGCAGTGGTAATTCTAAAGATTCCCAGGAGGAAAAAAAGAGATGTCTCCTACGTTACCCATAATTTGTGGAAGTATCGACGTAATTTCATAGAGTCATTCGGTCTGAATGCTACATGAAGAACATAAGCCAGATGACGGAACGGGAAGACCTAGGATGTAGAAGATCATAACATGAGTCATTCGGTTGGATTCATATATCCACCCATGGGTCAT
>JAOXNR010002266.1:0-39035 GCA_028571225.1 Parsonsia alboflavescens
CCGTTACCGTAACGGAATTCTTGCTACAGTGCTCATGCAGCCAACCAAGCAGAGCAAGAATTCCGTTACAGTAACGGTTGGAGTGCGCCTTAGCAAATCCATATATATATATATATCTATATATATTTTTTAATATCTATGGCCCTAAGTTCGGCATTCTCTCAATCCTCATTGGCCCTTGACCCTTAAAGATCAGGTTAAAAAACCCTTGTTGTTATTTGGGTCAGGTTTTTTAAACCCAACCCTTCAAAATTATGAAGTAGGGCCTCTAGACATGAGTATGAATTGATGGTCTTGCGAAACTAATTCCCTGTACTTTGATATACTAACGGTGAGATCACATTATGATAATCCATAGCGTTGTATGTTAGATACTTCGAGTTAGTTAATTAAGACAGACTCGTACAATAAAATCTTTATGTTATTTCATTTATGAGATGTGATAATCACCCCCTTGTGTGAAGTTCTTTGTCGGATCACTGAACTCGAGGCCTATGTAGTTAAATTGTTATTTTACTGAATATTCTTCTAATTTTATTATTATAATAGGATTATTTATATATCCTATTATAATGAGAAAATCATATAATCATCCCTAACCTAGAAACATACCTGGTTTTTCTCTATAGAAAAGTTTCAGTACCTTTGTTAGGCTCCACTCCACCTTTCTCTATCTTCTTTTTCTCTTTCTATTCACCTAAACAGATAGGGAATAGATTAGAAGATCTTAAGAAAGTAGATCAAGACGTGGAATTCAATTTCGAAAGACGAGATCTTGCAGCTTCATTCCACAAAAGTAAGAAAAGGTATCGTTCTCATCTATTATGTGAGAAATTTTTTAAAATCCTGGAACTTTGGATCTTGTTTCCTTAGGGATTCAAGATCCTATTGCCTACAGAAAGGACCTACAAGCTTGTGCCTTTGAGTAAATTGGAGGTAACCAAGACCAATCTTGGTTTTTGTAGATGATACCCCAATTTTGAAAAAAGTCCTAAACATCTCTAAACAAACAAGAATTTGGTGCAAATGGCAGGTCGCTATGAAGGCTAAGATCATCCTAATAGCATTGGGGACAAACTGAGCTAAATTAATGTCCCAAAAATATGCTGAGTAGAAACAAAGGATGGAGGCAAGGCAGTATGATCCCTCCCCTAACGTTGGTCGCATAGGTCACAATATGGTCTCTTCAGACGTCTTTAGGGTAGTTATTATGATTCGACACCACAAATCATCGTCACTTAGCTCCATCTCTTCTCGAATGTTTTGTACTCTCTCAAGAGAAATCTCAGGAGTGATGTTAAAGCCTCAACCTCTTTAGAATTAAGAGTCATACTAGAGACACTAGGTCTCTCATAGGATGATGATAATAGACTTCATTTTTGGAAATGTTGTCAGGGACACAAGAAGAAGAAGAAGAAGACATGGTTTCTTTAGGAGAAAATAAATAAGAGGGAAAAAGGAACTCACCAAATTAGTGAAAGCTCGAAGCAATCACAAAGAAGTTGAGAAA
This sequence comes from Parsonsia alboflavescens, assembly GCA_028571225.1. NCBI lineage: Eukaryota > Viridiplantae > Streptophyta > Magnoliopsida > Gentianales > Apocynaceae > Parsonsia > Parsonsia alboflavescens. The sequence continues at coordinate 1,511 of JAOXNR010002266.1, forward strand.
GCAAAGAATTTTGAAAGTCTTAGGGATTTCTGGTTGCTGAAAGAAAGTTCGAGAATTTGGTAAAGTTTAGAACCCCACATCTCGACTATTTATATCAATTGGGAAGTACCTCTTCAACTACATAAAGATGTTACCTAAATAATTGGATATTACCTAAATTGCTTCCTCATCAAACTAGCCATTACATTGAAAGGCACAAATTTCAATTGATGGCAATCTAAATTTTAGGCTTTTTCGACCTTTAGGTCATATAACCAAAAAGGGGAAGGGGATAATAATGGATAAAATGGGCATAACTTGATAAACCTAATCCAAATACCCAATAACTTGACTCGTTTCATAACAGATTCAAACCTTTGAGGTCTATAAAACAAAAGTCAAGAGTTGTTGAAAAGATACAACTCATGGTCAAGACCTACGATGTGTGACCTACAGTTCGTGACCTATACAGCTCACGACCTACGGCCACCATCCTCGAGCTCCAAGGTTCTGTCTAATTCAAGGAGCTCCAGGTCACATCCTCGAGGTCCAGCTTCAAGTCATTGCAACTCCTAAAAAGAAATGTACATGAAAACAACACTCTCCAACAAGGAAACTTCATGATTCTAGTAAAGATTGGCAGGATATAATCCTACAATCAATGCCATTAGCCTAACTTCATGAGATTGAGATCAACCCACAGAAGGTAATTACAATTAAAAGGGGATTCCGTTCCTCTTAACACACACGATGATCACACTTGAGATTATACATTGAATCTATCTCTTTCTCCCTTAGAACGTGAACTAACTTTGGTATCGAAGTTATCCCAAAGGGAAATGGCTTGCTCGGGTGATTTTTACATTCTTGGTTGTTTTTACAAGCATCGTGATGATCGAAGACTAATTTGGACCCAACTATAGCATGCCTACCCATCACTACTTATAAATCACTAGCTATCATTATGTTAAAATTAAGGTAAAATTCTTTCTCCTAAAATTCTCCTATTTATGGTTTTAATCAAACTAATAATATATTTAGAGAAAAGAAAGAGACAAAGGCAATAGAGTAAAAAAATAGTAAAAAACCTAATAAATTAACAACAATGACTTATATTTATTAACAAAAAAAGTCAGTCAAATAATTTATAAATAGAGACGGGGGGAATACATTATGACAAAGCTATCTTAGTAAACCAACCTTAGGGGGTCTAGTAGGTTGAGAATTGAGTGAATCTCATTTTTTACCAGTAATATATCCAAAAGCTGGGACTCTCACTTCTGCCTCGCCGGTGATATGGAGCTTGAGGAGAAGAGATTGACGGGCGACAATAATAGAGATGGGAGAGGGAAGAAAGGTGTGTGGCCTAACTGGCAATTAAGGTTTTTGTTTATGAGAATTGAGAAAAAGAAAGAAATGATCCATGTGTGAGAGGTCTAGATCTCCTGTTACAAACATTTTTGTGTTATTATCTATTATACTAATAAAATATTAATAAAAATATGATTTGCAACCTTTAATTATTATCTTTTAATATATTTTATACATTAAAACCTTAAAATATAAGTTAAATCCTAAGGGAACTGGATCTTTTCAGAACATTTATTAAATTTTTACTGATATAACATTAAGTGACATATAATTGTGTCACTAAAGATCCTAAGCTGTATGTGAGTAAGTATGAACGAAAGTGAGCGACAATGAAAAACTCATGAAGTGGAGACACTAAGACAAAGTGGTGTCATGAAAGATTTGAAAGAATTTTTTTTTATTTTAAACCATTTGACTCGATAGGTCAATCCAACCCAATCCTTATTAAATAGGTCAAGAATAAGTTCGAACTTATAAAAAGTTTGATTATAGATGAACTATCAAAATGATAGCCTAACCCAATCCCAATCCATATGTATAGGCCTAATCCAGATCCTCATATTATTCATCTGTCATGATTTGTTTGTTACCTTTCCTAGAAAGTACCTCCTTTTGAACATTTTGAGAGAGAAAAACTTTCATCTAAACCTTTCAAATGGAAAAACTAATTTTTCCATCAAAATTATCTATGTCAAATTGGGTAACATGAAGACAATTTTCAATCTAATCTAACCTATTGGTTATGAAAATTATACAGAAAAGCAATAGATAAAAATAATATTCTAATTGGGTTAATGTATCTCAAGAAAAGGTACAAAATAACTTGATTGAATCTACAAAGTATAAACTGAAAAGAAAAAAGAAAGAAAAAGGAAAATGGGAACTTGTTATTGATATGACCCACGCCTACCACGTTCGAAGGGGAGTTCTCGACGTTCTGAAGCCCTTCAGTCATTCTTCCACTGATCTCTCCTTCGGTAGTAATTTTAGAGAATTTTTGGCTTTCGCTGCCCATTTATTGAAGAATTCAATTCGAGATTGGCCGATTATACAGATGAACCCAAATATTGATAAGCTTGTGGGGAGGACTACAATGGTGGCCACTGTCACTGCTTCTTACTTCCTCCTCACTGCTGACTATGGCCCTGAACCCAATGCTCTCGACCCCGTAAGTGTTTATCTTATTTTCTTTTCTTCCTTATCCTATCGTATGCAAGAAGGTGTTGATCTTGAAATTTAAAACATTCTCCTTAGTTCCACTGTAATTTCTATATATGTCCACAGTATATGCTTGCTTCGTTGAATTTTGCGTATTTCCTTGGTAGTATTTTAGGTTTTTATTTGCTCAATTGCGGTTCCCATTGGTTTTTGCGGTAGTGGTTGTTCTCTTTTTGGGTCAAAGTCATCCTTGCAGTTGTGTATTGGTTCACAGGGTGTACCCTTTCAGATTAAATCGAAATTGAAGGACTCTTTTAATAGTTCAGTATAGGATACTGGCAACTGAGTAGAATTAATTGCTAGGTCCTTTATTTCAATATAACTTCAAGGATTCTGGTGGCAGATTAGTTAGGGATTGTAGTCACCATTTAGGTTGCATGAATTCTTTAGATCCCTTTAATTTACATCTACTCGAAATTTTTGATATTCTCTGCAAATCTTGTTTATTAAATTGCTATGCCAATAATTGAATCTACTTATCGTTGTATATGTTACAGCTATATCCCAAGACTAATACCTAAAAGTAGTCTTCGCGCAAGGAGGGAATAATCTCGAGTTTAGTTTGTTTATAGAGTTCGTTAGTTAGAACTCAGCCTCTCATATGCTGTAAGCAGGTCACCGGTTGGTCTAAGATCCATTCTTCTTGCACATCTGAATGAACTCAAGTGTACTTTCCTTGGGGGAGAATTTTGATTTGAATTTTTTACATAAGTAAAAATGAAGGAAGATGAAGATTAAGTTTTCTAGGAACTAGCCCCATGCAATGCCGGAAATGACTAAAGAAGTGAAGGAAAATTCCCCTTTTTGTGCTTACCATCAGTCTCTTGGAAAAGGTTTTACAACTGAGTGGACATAACAAATAGGCCGAGAGGAGGAAGTAGACCTAGAAGATATCTTGTGCAATTGATTTCAATCCTATACTCAATTTTATTTTTGCTTCTGATTTGGGAAGGAAAGGCGGCTTCCCCAAATGCTTCCTAGTCACTGTATTTTCTAAAAAGGGGGAAATTACCAAGTATGGCAGTGCAGCACAATTTACTTCATTAATTACTATGGATTGTTTCTTAAGCCTAATCTTTTTGTATACAGTTAGATCATGGACCAATGTCTAATTTTAGATTAAGCACTAGAATTGTAAAAAGGATATTTCCACCATCAGAACTTTTATTAATTTCTTATGCAAGCAAGCATAATTTGTTTGGAAAAAAAGGATTTCAATATATGTTTGTTAATTATTTTGAGTATTTAGCATATCATTTTGCAGCTGCCCAATTTTTTGTTATCTTGCACAAGTGTGATTAAATTAACTTTTCCAACTAAAGGATCTGCATTTTTACTTATTGAAGCTGGGGAATAATCTAGATCTATGCTGTCGAGAAAAGTATTGGTCAAAAAAGTAGTCGTGTTGCAACTAATGCTTATATGTGCAGTGACTCTCCTGTTATGCCGGAGTTTTGGAGTTCAATACACATGCATCTCTTCATAATGAAACATGTCACCCATCTTTAGATCGATATATCTATACTGGATGCCCGCAGGTTTTTTCTCTTTTTTTCCCTTGTTTTTTGGTTGGTGGTTAGCTGCTGCAGCAAGGATTTTAGCTGGTTTAATAGTGTTATAATTCTTCAGAGTGGTGTAGGTAATTTATGGAATTTGTAATCAAGTTTTATTAAGTTACATGAAAATTGAACTAGGAGACTTGTGGTAATGTTTGACTGAATTTGCACAATATTGCTTACATCTTATGGAATTGATAATAAGGAGCTTGTCATGAAATTAAATTAGGCAGAAAAAAAATTTAGGCTGATTTCAACATTAGAAGGGAAGAAAATAAAGACAGTGGCATGCTATTCTGTCTAGTGTGCTCATGTTTAATGTTTCTGCAATTGGGATGGCAGATTAAGAATGCGTTATTGTCAGCAGAAAGATCTGTGAAACAGTTTATCTTTGGACCAAAGAACAAAGGACCTGAGGAAGGCAATGCAAGGAAAGTGGCTTCTAGTGCTGCAGAGGAAAATCCTTAGTAGACGTATAGAATTCCCAAGCAGGCAGGTGTTTTTCTTCACTGACTTTCTGCTGGCACAGCAAGTCTCTACAGATGTGAATATTCAAAAATCATATATAATAGAGAAGTAAGCTTTGGTTCCGAACTCCTCTACTCTACCCTTCTCAGTTATGCTTTATGTAAATAATTTTCTTGATTGAATCATTGGTTCAGTTGACTGGCAATGAAATTGATTTTGTATTGCCCATGCTGCACTTGAGAGGCAAATTCAAGTCTCAGTCTCTTTTGTTCTGAAAATCAGCCATGAGGGAAATCCAGCATGCTATGTCAATGTATCCTTCTGTAAATGCTCCATGCCAAGTATTTCCTTGGATCGCCATTGTCAAATGCTGTGAGTGAGTGAGCGAGCGAAAAGAAATCTGCAGCAGCAATGTATCCTATCCACCACAAGGGAATGAGTCCAACGTGCATGTGCATCTCTTGCGGTTTTCACGTTGATCTAAAAATTAATCCAACAAAATTTTTGATGTTGGAGTAATGGCCGGCGCATGGGCTAAGGTAGAGAATTAACTGAATAAATAAATTTTATAAAAATTATACTCTCTCTATCATCATTGATTGTCATTTTTTTTTTTCAAATTACGATAACATTTTTCTGTTTTTCTCATTTTATTTATGATTTTAATTAAATTAACGATATCAATTAAGACGAGGTAACCTATTAAAAAAATATTTAATAAGTGAGGGGAAACAAAAAAAAAAAAAAAAACAAAAAATGAATATAGATGAGTTATAAATATGGACTGCCGTGCCAATTTTTGATCCAATTTATTATACTTGTATAAATATGTGTAAAAATCTCCTTCACAATTTCTACCCTTCCATTCGCTTCCTTCATTTGCCCTTTGATTTCATCTTTCTGGATCCCCGACCATGTTCTCCTTCATCCCTGCGACCTCTCTCCCCTTCTCACCTGGATTTTGAGGAATGACCAACCCCGTAAGCCCCATCCACGTCCACACCAGTCTGTCATCTTCCTCCCATTTTTCCCTTGGAACATTTCTCAAAGTACACGAGCAATTTCTTCCCTTCAAACATGAAAATCTCACTTTCAGAGTTCTATGTTCTTCACAAACTCCGCAGAATTCTTCAAGACAAGGATTATCCCTTATCTCAATTCTGCGTGCTATTCCAGATTGGGCCGATGACATGCAAGAAAGAGGGATGCGACGGAAGAGGACACTGTACGACCACGAAAAGTGGGTGGAGCACAGGAGTTCTTTAAGACATGTAAGGCATCTTCTGTCAAGTTTGAGTTCAAGGGTGATTCTATCGTTAGTTCCTCCGGTGATTGCGTTTACTTCAGTTGCAGTGGTCATAGCCAGCTATAATTCAGCAGTTTCTTTGCATTGGTTACCTGAATTTTTTCCTTTGCTGAGGGCCTCTTCTTTACCATATCAGTTAACAGCGCCAGCATTGGCCCTTTTATTGGTCTTTAGGACCGAGGCTTCATATTCGAGATTTGAGGAAGGAAGGAGAGCGTGGACCAAGATTCTTGCAGGAACAAGTGACTTTTCGAGGCAAGTGATTGCTACAAGTACAACTGATTTGCTGCTGAAGAAGACGCTCCTAAACTATATTATGGCATTTCCAGTTACCTTAAAGGTTTGTGACCTCCGTTTTTTGCCGTCCTTGTGTAATTCAGTTCTTTTGTCCCGCCTGAGATGCCCTAACCGGGGGAAAAATATTCAATTTTCTTGTCCCTGATTGACTTTGAAATAAAGATGTTCCCTTGATCTTAAAGAGAGATTTATATTGCTCTAAGCTTCAGGAGTCTTGTGAGGTGGCTTTTGCTGCTGGAGTTCTCCTATTTGCCTGAGTTGAATAGGAAGCATTTGGTGCTGTTTTACACCATTTTAGATACCATGCTAAGTTTAAATCTGTGCCAGAAACATCTGATGGAAAGTTTTGAATACTTGGCACAATTATGAGAATCTGAAGCACTTGATTCCCCCACCAGAGACTGAAGTTAGAGCTTGAGGAATAGCAGATCAAGGACTTCCTTTGGATTAACAATATCTTTATTGTGATATTTGACCAATTTTATGCTGGCTTTCGCTTTATATGTGCCGTTAAAAGAGGATCCATGCCCGGAGATTGTAGGATAGTTACAGTTTTCGACCTTTTTGTTGCTGACATGAGGCTGATTGTATAATCTTGTAATGCAGTGTCATATTATTCACGGCTCGAATGTTGTTGAAGACCTCCGAGATTTGCTTGATGCTGATGATCTAGCAGTGGTGCAGAGTTCAAAGCACCGGCCTCGCTGTATCATTGAGTTCATCTCTCAATGCATTCAGTTGCTAAATTTGGAAGAGACAAAGAGGAGTGTGTTGGTAATGCTTTCTTAGATGCTTGCATATATTAGATGCTGTAGTTGTCATAGAAACTTTGCATATTTGATTCTGCTTTGGCTACAACCTGTTCGTTAAGGACATTGCTCAGAGTTCATAGTTCTAAATATGAAGGGTGACATATTCTCTCTTAGGTTGCTCTGCAAATACTTATTACCTTGAGAATTTGTAAAAAAATGGTTCATTGGTAAGACATCAGTTAAAACAAGTTTACCTGGAACAAATTCTCACTTATCATATTATAATTTGGTGGTTTTCTGGAATTATGCAAATGCAGGAGTCCAAGATTTCTTGCTTCCATGATGGCATTGGTATCTGTGAAGAGTTGATAGGCATACCTATCCCACTTTCCTACACCCGGTTGACCTCAAGGTTTTTGGTCCTTTGGCATCTTACTCTTCCAATTATACTCTGGGATGACTGTAACTGGATTGTAGTTCCAGCGACTTTTATCAGTGCCGCATCATTATTCTGTATTGAAGAGGTTTCTTTCGCATCTCAAACCTGCTTCTATTTGTTTTGATCATTGAGGAATCTAGTTCTCTTTTGTTTGCTGATTAAACTATCTTTGAAGTAAATGGTATTGGGTGGCTTTTTTGGCATGTGATGAACCAGTAGAGTTGTATCACACATGGATTATTTTCCATAGATTTTCATTTTTGGATGACATCTATCATTAAAACCCCTGGGTGTTTTTCTGTGTGGAATTATGATTTCCAGCTACTTAGGTTGTTTGGTTCTTGCTCGAAGTGATTTACAGGCAAATTTATGGCTTCTGGACCTTTTCATCTTGTTCCACTATGTAGGAAAATTGTGTACTTGTGTTCTCAATCAACTACTTGACCTTGTGCTGTGCCAAGTAGGAACAACAGACCCCTCCTTTTCGTAGCTCTGATACTTGTTATATCAAAAGATATCTACACCATTCTGAACTCTTCATAATTAATGTTCATGCTATTATTATATAAGGTGATGGTGATGTTTGTTGCAGGTTGGTGTTCTTATTGAGGAACCCTTTTCAATGCTAGCACTTGACGAGCTATGCAACCTGGTCCAGTCCAGCATTCAGGAAGCAATGGTAAATGAGAAAATGATTAAAGCAAAGCTAAATGCAAAAAGAGGGTCTCCTTGTAACAACCAGCTTGCTTCAAATGGTTGGCCTTCTTAGGAGCAGAAAGATAACAACAATCTTGTAACTGTATAGAGAGTCTTCTTTTACTGAAGTTTCCACATGTTAGTCCCTAGAATTAGTTCTCAAGTTGTAAAGTTTATATTCCTCGGACATGTATATAAGAGATCAGATGTATTAGAGAAAGCTTTCACATGTACATTTTAGAACGGAGTGTAGTGTACCAGCTTTGTTATATACAAGATATATGAAGTCACACTTCAAGTTACTCGATTGTTGCATCTTATTTTGAATAAAAGCTTCATTTTTAGCTTTTTGCATAATTCCTCCTCAACACCAATGGTCACTTTCAATTCCTGCATCCTGAAGTCCAGCAAAACCCTTTGAAACCATAACTAATAGGATTTCACTTTAGCGTTGATCAAGGCCTTCCGTAATGGTTACAAGGTTCTAGGCTTACATATACCGTTCCATTCTCCTCTAATTCCCAGCATCTCTGAGTGCAAAAACCTACATATAATACCTTATTTAAAAGTTTATAATAACCAACAAAAAAGAGTATACAAGAATTTTGCTTAGATTATGATACGTTTCGGATCATGCGAGTGTGTGAAGATGGAATAGTGCAGGGTGTTGTGATTTGGATCCCACTAGTTGGCCCTTAAATGTAGTCAGAAGTAGGTTGAAAAGGATTGGATTGCACCTCTACTATTAGCTTAAGCTTTTGGCATGGTGGTAACGCCCTCTCCCTTAGATTTGGTCTTGATGGCATTGATGGAGCTTGGTCTCCATCACTTCCTCTCTCTTCGACAAGATTTGTCCTCGAATTGCCATTATCTACATCAAAGGGAGACAAGTAACCAACATTAAAAGTGTCACTAATTTGACACTTATCAGGAAGGTCAATCTTGTAAGCATTGTCGTTGATCTTTGCTAGGACTTGGAAGGGACCATCTCCTTGTGGATCAAGATTGAACTTTCAAAGATGTGGAAAAAGCTCCTTCCGAAAATGCACCTAAACCCAATCACCAACTTTATAGTTCATGCTCTTCCTTCCCTTGTTATGTTGCTTGGCATACTTTTGGTTTTGTGCATTGATGTTATCCCTTGCCTTAGCATGCATGCTCTTCATCAATTTGCCTCCTTCTTTCCATCTAAACTATGCATCTCATTTAATGGCAAAGGCATCAAATCCAAAGGAGTCAAAGGATTAAAACCATATACTAATTCAAAAGGAGAGTAATGAGTTGAGAAATGTATGCATCTATTATAAGGAAATTCAATGAATGGCAAACAGTCCTCCCAAGATTTCAAGTTAATTTTGATTATAGCCCTTAACAAAGTCCCCAGAGTTCTATTAACCACTTCCATTTGGCCATTGGTTTGTGGGTGACGAGTGGGAGAAAATAGCAATTTAGTACCAAGTTTACCCCACAACACCTTCCAAAAATGACTTGGAAACTTAGTATCCCTATCACTGACAATCGTCCTAAGGATTCCATGCAAGCACACATTTCTTTAAAGAAGAAGTGGGCTACATGATGAGCATCATCACTCTTAACACAAGCAACAGAATTAGCCATCTTAGAGAACTTATCAACAACCACAAAGATGGAATTCGTAGCCCTCCTTGACATAGGCAATCCCAAAACAAAATCCATAGAAATATCCACCCAAGGTGCACTAGGAGTGGGCAATGGCATATAAAGACCATGTGGTTTAATTGTTGATTTAGTCTTTTTGTACACAATGCAACTAGAACAAATTTTCTGAACATCCCTTTATATATGTGGCCAATAAAAATGTTCTTGCAAATACTCAAAGGTTTAGAGATGCCACAATTGACCCATTAAGCCACCCCCATGACTTTTAACAACAAATAATCTCCTCATAGAACATTTAGGCACACATAGTCTACTTTCTCTAAACAAATAACCATCATGCACATAAACTTGTCACAAGAAAGACACAAATCTTTAAATGTTCTTGAACATAAAACCATCATCCACCCCTTTTCATATGTGGCCAATATAAATGTTCTTGCAAAATACTCAAAGTTTTAGAGATGCCAAATGACCCATTAAGCCACCCCCATGACTTTCAACAACAAATAATCTCCTCATAGAACATTTAGGCGTGCATAGTCTACTTTCTCTAAACAAATAACCATCATGCACATAAAGCTTGTCACAAGAAAGATACAAATCTTTAAAATCATCATCCCCAATATAAAATATCTTCATAAACTCAAAGCCAAAATCTAGAGTCAAGAGTAGACAACAAAGTATACCTCCTCGAGAGTGCATCATTTATCACATTTTCTTTACCTTCTTTATATTTTGATCACGTAGGGAAACATCTCAATATATTCCGCCCATTTGGTATGCCTCTTGCTTAGCTTGGTTTGCCCTTTCAAATGTTTTAGGGACTTGCGGTCGATGTGTATCATGAACTCCCTTGGCCAAAAGTAGTCTTGTCAATTTCTTAAGAACCTAACCAAAGCAAATAACTCCTTGCCATAAATAGAATAATTCAAGATAGCCCAGCCTATCCCCTTACATCAATACTGCTCCTATATCTACCCTCGAAGCATCACATTCGATTTCAAAAACCTTAGAGAAATCGGGGAGAGAAAGGATAGGGGAACTTGCAAGCTTGGATTTTAGGCGTTGAAAGCCTTTTCTTGTTCACTTTCCCACCTAAACTTAACCTTTACTTGATCATTCCATAAGAGGGGCTGTTATGGTACTAAAGTTAGGTACAAACCTTCAATATTACGAAGCCAACCCATGGAAACCTCTTACCTCACTAGTGCTTTTAGTTGTAGGCCATTCCTTGATTGCTTTGATTTTATCCTCATCCACTTGAACACCATTAGAAGAAACAACATATCCAAGAAAAGTAATTTTTGGCAAGCAAAAAGTATATGTACTCAAATTAGCATATAGTTGTTCATTTCTAAGGATATCAAAGACTAGCCTTAGGCGCTCAACATGCTCTTCAATCCTAAGGGAGAATGCACTGCCACCATGCCAAAAGCTTAATCTGATAGTAGAGGCATAACCCAATCCTCTTCAACCCAGTTTAGACACGGGCTAGCCTACTTTCGACTACATTTAAGGGTCACTTGGTGGAAAGTGAATCACAACACCCTGCACGATTCCATTTTCACACACTCGCATGACCCGGGACGTATCATTCCCTCCCTGTTAGGAAAGGTTCAGCCTCGAACCAATAAGCTTTGGTGGAAAATGTTACCAGTGCACTTTGGGTGGGAATCAAACCCGCAACCTGGCTCTGATACCAAACCTAAAGGAGAGGGCACTACCACAATGCCAAAAGCTTAAGCTGATAGCAGAGGCACAACCAAATCCTCTTCAACCCAGTTCAAACATGAGCCAGCTCACTCCCGAAAGGGCATTTAAGGATCACCTGGTAGGATTCGAGTCACAACACCTCGCACAACCCGTCTTCACACACTCGCATGATTCAGGACGTATCAGATTATGAATCAAACTAATTCATGCTGGGTTACTGGCAGACATTTTACTTGACTTTTCTAATCTATGATTCCTATTGAAACATTTGGGGGTGGGTGCAGGCGGATGATTTAAAATTTCAATTTTAATAGGGATTTGAAAGTTCGATATTTTAGTTTAGGGTCTTAGCACCTTGAGGTTTTTCATGTATTTTCTGTTCTCCTCGAATTGAACTCTTGTAACTAGAAAGTTCTACCCTAAAAAACTTTTTGTTTTCCCATTTCGAGGACTTACAGAAATACTCCAGGGGGTGCCACAGTCTGTTTGGCGTACAACAATCTGTTGAACTACTTCAACAAGTCTGCGCGTGAGATATCCAGCATCTGATGTTTGTACAGCAATATCCTCAACCCCCTTATGGGCTCCTCAACCTAATTGGCAAATTCATGGTGAATCTGATACAAGTGCCTCTCTCAACTTGATTGGCAATTTTGCTAAATCGCATTATGTCATTTACCTCTCTTTAGTCATGAGAGAAATCCTATCAAACAAACAACTTGTTGTGGTTATCCTATTCTCAATCAAGGAATCCACACTGTCAACATTTCTTTTAGCTCTGACATTGTTTGTTTCCTCTAGAAGACTTATATCATTTCCCTTCAAAATTGAACGCATAGGTCTATCCGACTAGGGACAACACGATGTATATGTGCATATCGTGTTGTAGAATCATTCTTGAGGGACGACTTATGAATGAAAAAGGAATTAAATCAAGGTTTCACATTTCTATTTTTATTCTTTATTTTTCTCAGTTTCTATTTCAATTATTATTCTTAGGAGATTTAATATTATTTTTTTATTAGTTATTATTTTTGAAGTACAACTTAGGTTTTCTATATATGTAAGGAAACTTGCCTATTTAAAGGTTACAGTAGAAAATAAAATGCAATGAGAGTTTTTATCAAAAAAGGAGATTAGGTTTCTCTCTTTGAATTCTAAGATTTCAGCTTCCTTTTCACTAGTTGAGTTATTTTTCACGATAGGCCGATCCAAGAACACAAGAAAGGAAAAAGGGAATATGATTGATTTAGATTTCATAATTTAGCCCTTGTGACTCTACACTAAGAGTCATAACATTATGGTATTAGAGACAATCACTATAGAAGATGACATCAAAGACCTCCTTCAAGAAGGATGAGCCCTACAACCTTGAAATTACGAGTGATGGAACAATGCCTTGGTAAAAAATTGACACACATCTTTTAGGAGCAATTTGTCGGCTTAGGGTTCCATGCTTCCAAAGCTATACTCACGAGGGTGACATCAATAGCGTTGTAGCTTTGACAATAGATTACTAGATCACTATTGTAGATAATGAGGGTGTTTTGCAGCTTGCTCAGGTACCTGGTACCCCCCGATCCCACCTTATGTCTAGTTGGATTTTTCGACTTATGATGGAAGGGAGGACTCTTTAATTAAGGCTCATAGTTATGAACAAGTTTTTTTGAAAATCAAGACACATTAGAGACTAACAAGGTTGGTTTGGCAGAATTTCATCTTTTGTTTGAGGTGTAGTTATGATTTTATTCATTGAAGTGGGCTAAGGGACATATTATCACACTTTGCACATAGGTGTGACATGTCGCACATTAGGCTTTCCCAACATGCAAGACTACATAAAAATATAACTACAACCCAAAATATAATATGAATAAAAAAAAAAATCTTTATTTCAAAAATTATAATCCTCAAAACAATAATAGAAATTCAAAGTCTCCTCAACACTAACTAGTTCAGAAAATAACATAAAACATACTAAAAATCCAAACATATTCTCGAAATTCTAACAATTGAGGTTCCTTAACACAAAAGTACCAAATCAGAGAAATTTGCCCACGATAGTCTAAAAGAAAATGGAGCCTGCAAAATAACATTAATAAACAACATGAACTTCAAAAGCCTAGTAAATAATTTCACTCCTCTCTCACAAATTTTAGGGCAATTAATATAGTAAGATGAATATGACATACGATCATTATATACATATGACACAAAATAATACATACAATAGCCAAAATCAAATAGGTAGTTATGGTAGATCGAAATAATGAGATACTTTTCATACATAGGCATTGGCTCAAATTTTAATGCAAGAACTAGTATTGGATATCCATCTCAACTTTTCCATAGTCAAGAGGGCCATAAACTATATATTCTTGACTTGTCTACTCATCGACAGTTAGGTAGATTCAAGAACTAGTCCATCTCTGATGTATAAAGATTAGAGATCCTACCATATATCAAGTATTCATATCCAAATACAATTTCAAGTGCAAAAATACATAATATCCAAAAGCCTTCATATCCACATACAATTGCACGTGCATAAATACATAATATCCAAAAGCCACAATAGAAAGAAGAAAGCTACATACAATTTCCCATCATAAATCTTAACATAAATTATTTGCAAGAAAGAATGAGTATACAAAATGTTTTTTTTCAAATGTGTCAGAAAAGGAATAAATTACTTACTTTAATCGGTACCAAACTCTAACTTAAATAATTAGACTAACAGAAATAATCACTACCTAAATAAACAAAAGAAAAGGAATCTAAGTTGCCCCTCGAGGATAGCATAGTGGGTGGAGCGGTGAGCTTGGAGACTAAAGGTCCCAAGTTCAGACTCTACCAGCATCCTCCTGAGTTGAGCTGGTAATTATAATGACCATGGTGGTTAATAATGATGATGAAGTTACTTGTAGGATGGGAATAGAGAGGTAGTAGATTTCATTGAGCATGATGAATTCCTTCTGTTCCTCTTTTGCGGTTACCCTACGTAAAATGTTGTAGAATCTCGTATTTATAAGAAAACAAAATTTTAAAATTTTGTTGGCATCCTTAAATTAAAATAAATTCTATGACAGCCAAAAAGTTTAAAATAAGTTTTATAAAATGCCCCCAAAAATATTTGTAATCACAAATAATCCTTGGATGTTGGGTATTTTATATATGTCTTGGGCAGACTTCCAGAAACATTACTTCCAACGCTTTGGGCATTTGGAGAGTTGCAATCCTGTAGGTGATTTGGTGACACTTTACCAATCAAGTACGATTGGACTCTATCAGGGCCAGTTTCAAGAAAAGCTAGCTTGTGTAGATGAGCTTATTCTTGAAAATTTACACGTGGGATTGTTTATGGCTTGATTGGATTATTCTCTGCACCTGAATGTTCAGTTAATGAAGTCCTCTAATTTGGCTACTGCTATAAGTTTAGCTCAAGCTTATGAACACAAACTCTAGTTGCAAAAACTCATAAGTTGACTTGGCAATCCACTCGTATGGGCTCTAATAGTCAACTATTCAAGCAACCAAGGCCTTCTGTTGTCAATTCTATAATTCCAGGACCTTATTAGGCACTCAAGCTCCTTTTTCCAAGTGCTTAACAAAAATAGAAAAGAAATGGTTAAACGGAGATCCAAAGGGTTGTGTTAAAATTGTGATGAACTCTACTCTACCATCCATCAATGCAAACAACTTTCCTGGTTAGAATTAGATGATTCTGTAACCATTTCTCTTGATGTAAAAATGAATCCAATCCCTGAAATTTATTAACATGCCATTACAGAATAATCCCATGGTCGAACTATGTAGTTGCAAGCTCTCATAATTGGACAACCAGTTCTTTTCTTGATCTATTCAGGTAGTACTCATAACATTTTTATGTTCAGTAGTAGAGTAGCATCTCGCCCTATATGTTCACTCCTTTCCCAACACAATAGTCTCCATAGCTAATGAAGAGAGAGTTCAAAGTTTGAGGCTTGATACATGGGTTTCTACTGGCCATGGCTTCTCTATAGATTTTTTTGTTATTCCTTTGGGTGGACTTGACATGGTTTTGGGTGTTAAATCATTGGAACATTAGGCCTTATATTGTGGGATATTGTTGCACTAACCATGATCTTTTTTTGTCAAAGGATGGAACATCCATTTTCTTTTGAATAATGTAGGATTATGCTTGTGTTTTACACGTATTGGTTCTTGTAACTTTAGAAGTACAACAGTTAGACAAACTTTTAGCAGATTTTTGGGGACTTGTTTCAAGAGCCTATGGACTTACCACCCATCTAAACATGTGACCACCATATTTGTTTGCTTCCTAGAATAGCCCATGTGGTTGCTCGCCCATATCATTCCCCCTATAGACGAAAAGATGAGATTGCGAAGCAATGTAATTCGCCACTACAAGAGGGGTTTTTCGACCAAGTAAATCCCCATTTTCTTCTCTAATTTTGTTGTTTCCTAAATAGGATGCTTCTTGGTAGCTTTGTTTAGATTATCTTGATATGAATGCATACACTGTAAAAGATAAATTTCTCCTCCCGGTGGTTGATGAATTACTCGGCAAATTGCATAGTACCAAGTTCTTTATTAAACTGGATCTCAAATCAAGTTATTGCCAAGTTCGTATGTTTAATACAAATACAGAGAAAAATGTTTTCAGTACACACCATGGCCATATTGAGTTCCATGTCATGCCTTTTGGCCTTACTAATGCACCATCCAGCTTTCAAGCATTGTTGAGTGAGATATTTCATGACTTTTTATGTTATTTTTTTTTGGGGTTTCTTTGATGATATTTTGATTTACATTAATTACTTAGGAGGACCATTTGGTCCATATAAGGAAGGTCCTTTTATTTTGCTATGTACTCAAACTTTACTTAAAGCGTTCTAAGTGTTGTTTTGCATCTACTTAAGTTGCATGTTTAGGTCATACTATCTTAGCTATAGGTGTGGGTGTTGATATAAGCAAAACATAGACCATTTTGGATTGGCCTATACTTCCCTCCTTGGAATTTTTGGGTTTGACAGGCTATTACAACAAATTAGATGCCCCGTTGACTTCAATGGTCAAGGAAAACTCTTTCAACTGGATGAGACAGCTATGGATGCATTTGACAAACTGAAGCATGCTTTATCCACTACTTTAATGTTACAATTGCCTAATTTTGATATCGACTTCCTTATCGAATGTGATGCTTCTAAAGATGAAATTGATGTTATTTTGGAGCAAGTGGTCCAACTTATTGCATTCTTCAATAGCTAGTTAGCTTTTTGACATGAAAAGGTTAGTAGTTTATGAAAAAGAGTTGATCAGTTCAGCTAGAATAGTTCAGTATTGCCATCCTTACTTGTGTAGAAGATATTATCATCTGAACAAATCACTATAGCTAGAAGTACATGCTCTAACAATAGCTTACATCTCCACTCCAACAATATTGGCTACATAAACTTATAGGTCACAGTTTAGTAGAGTTGCAGATGCTTTATTCCATAACTCTGTTGTAAATTCTTCCTTATTTGCCCTCAAAGTCCCTTATTTGAATCAATTCAAGAAGAAATGCTACAATCAAAGGAGATGAAAATTTTTTGTGCAATGGTAGCCAATGGTGAGCTTGATGTGGATTGACGCCACCTAGATGGGTAGTTGTTGTTTAATTTGAGCATTTATCTTAGTAATTCTTTCATAATTTTTGTTGTTCTATTTGTCTATCATGATGGTTTGCAAAAGGGTATTAAAAAAACACTACCCCGTATTCGTAGGGATTTCTATTGGAAAGGCATGAACAAAACCATTGACTCTTCTTATGTCTTTGCTTGTCCAGTGTGCCAATGTAATAAGGCTGGAAATTTAAATCCTTCGTAACTTCTCCAACCCAACTCATGTGTAGGTAGATATTTCCATGGATTTCATTGGCAGGTTATCCAAGTCTTGGGGTAATTTAATTCTACTTATGGTGGTAGATAGATCTTCAAAATATGCTCATTTCATAGCATTTGGATCATCTATATACTGTTGCTCGTGTGGCCATAGTCTCCTTTGACTATATTGTCCATTTACATGGAGTTTTAAAATTAATAACTTGTGATAATGATGTGGTCTTTACCAGCACATTTTGAAAAGAATTATTTCGCTTGGAAGGCACTAAGCTACACTTCTTTTCCAATTATCAGCCATAGTTAAATGGGAAAACAGAGGTTGTCAACCAGACAATAGAGATGTATCTCCATTGTTTTCTGGGTGATCATCTTCACAAATTGGTCACATGGGTTTCTTGGGCAAAATATTTTCCATTCCGCCCTGCAAGTCACCCCCCTTCTAGGTCATCTATGGTTCTAAGACACCTGGGTTGCTCTCATACACACAAGGTTCCACTCAAGTTGATGCTATTGACACTACTCTTTTTGATAGACACCAGGCTCTCCGCCATATTCGCTGCCACTTGCTCCAAGCTCAACAATGAATGAAATCAAGCTATGACAAAGGCTCTCGTAAGGTTGAATTTGTCCTTTGGGATCTTGTTTGGATTCACTTACATCCTTGTGGATAAAGTTCTATTCAGTTGCAAGTACATAAAAAAAGTTGTCCTGAAGATTTTATAGACTATTTTATATTTTGTGAAAAGTTGGAGAGGTTGATTGTGAGCTAGATTTGTCTTGAAACATTTTGATTTGTACGTAATTTGATTAGTTTTTATGTGTTATAATGTATTTATTTGAGATAATTCTAGTCTAATTATGATATTTTATGAGTAGTTTACTCTTATTACCTTTTCTTTTGTTTGTAGATTAATTTGGGAAGAATAAGACAAAAAAAAGGATAGAATTGGAAATTCAGCACGCATCATAACATGAGCAGAATGGAAGTCCAATAATGCATAGGAAAAGAATATTTATGTGATATTTAGTAATTTTTATTTTATTTGGATTTTAATAATATTAGGAAATAAGAAGGTTAAGACACTTGTCAATCACCTTTCTTTAGTTATTTTTCATAAGCTCTCAATCCCAAGGCTTAGGGATCCCATCCCTAAGCTTGGGAATTTTAATCTCTAAAGTTAGGATTATAAAGAAAGATTCCCGAGAAAGAAGAAATTAGTCAAAACCGATAAGATTATACAAATTCTTCTTTCCTATTTTACATTTTTTATGCTTTAATTTTTATTATGTTTTGCAAGTAGATTTATTTATTTGTAAGAACATGAAGTAGATTTATGTTTTTATGGGTTTATCAGATATTCTTTTTATTAAAGATTCAATCTTTTGATGAGCATTTATGCATTTCTTTTTTTAATCTTATTAATTGTGTTTATTAATTTAGCCTGATCACCTAGATTAATTTATAGGATTATACTGGAAGGGTTTAAATATTATCATTAAGATTGATAAGTGCACAAGTTGGAACCATTGTTTAAATTTGGTTTGGCTAACAACTTTATTCGACAATAGAGAACTGTATGATTCAAATTGCATGAATTAAAGCCACTTTGTTTATGTAATTTGACGTTGGTAATGCCTTCATGTTTTATACAATTTAATTGATTAAATTTATTGTTCGCTAAGACGTAGGTTTGATTGAATAAATTAGGGATTTTGTTTCTTGCTACGAGAAGTAGGATAAGAATTTTATAGTCAAGACAAATTCTAAAATTAAGTACTCAAGTGTGTTATAGATGATTTTGTCCATAAAGTAGGATCAATGGATTGTTCTTGTTAATTACTTATCTGATTGATAACTCCTATATTTGGATTGATTTCTTTTAATTTTCTCTTTTTAAGTTGTAGATTTTTAATACCTCAATTTTATCCCCCAAACCTTGTCAATTAGTAGGGTTTTATTTGAAACCAATTCCCTATGGGATCGACTTTTACTTACCGTTGTTATATGTTAGGAAAAGTTAGGTATTAATTTGTTTTTGTTACGACATATGATCAAATTTTGACACCGTTGCCGGAAAATTGTTCTCAATTATGTGATTTTCTTTTCTTATTTTGCATGCTTTTATTCTCGCTTGTGATATTTTTAATGTTTAGGATAGTTTGTTTTTATGTTTTTTGTGGCCAATGATATGACCATTAATCTTTGAACTTAGACATGAGACTTTTGAAACCTTTTGTGTTTGATATTGTTAGAATTTCTCAGTCCTTCTTCAATCCTAAATATCTTTTTGAACTAAAATTCACACAACTTTACTAGTTGAAGCATGAAAACTTAATTTTGAATCTTGCATTACTTTTTAAAGATAATTTTTCTTATAAATAATCTTCATGATTCTTTTTATGCTAAAGAGAACTATTTTTCAAAAGAATTGTCTTGATTTCGAATTTCACTTTTAGCCTCGTTTTTGTCTTTAGAACTTGTCTTTTCATATGCTTGAGGTGAAATTCATAGGAACGTGGTTAACTCGGGGATGACATAAGGCTTGACGCATTTGTGCCTTTCTTTTAAGCTTACTCTTTTACATCATATCTCTTGGTCCTTATTTGAGCCTAAATGAGAATAGTTTTCTAACTATTCTATTTCTTTGATTTTAAACCACGTTATTTTACTTTTCTATCCCATGTTTTAAATGTTTTTAAGAGAATAACTGTCGTGTTCTTTTGAACCTTTTTTTTTTTTTTTTGCAAGAATTGAATGTTTGATGAAAAGTGAGTAATTGAAGGAGAATGAAAGAAACAATGAAACTTATGAATGAAAGAAAAGAAAAAGGGAAAGTGCTTTGCGTTTATAAAAAAACAAATATATATATCAAGGAGATGCTCTATTATGAAAAAAAAAAAAAAAAATGCATGAGCAATGAAGGAGTTGATGAAAAGAAAGGAGATTGTTGATTCATGTTGATAATATTTATGATATAAGTTTTGGCTTATATTGTTGAACTTTTATATTCTCTTATATGATAAATTTTCTTATCCTTGTTCTTCGTTTGTAGCTAATTCCAAAGCCTAATATTTCAAGCTCAAAGTCCTATTTGACCTTAGTAAACTTGTTTCCATCATTAATGGAGAGTGTGTGGATTGACAAGCTTATGATTGTGATTTCTTTTAAAGGTTTCTTGTGTTATTCTTTATTGACATAGCTTGATGGATTGATCTTATCTTTGGTTTGATTTGAATGATTTTCAAAACTTGAAGATTAAAAGACTCTTTGTTATGTTGGTAAAGAATTGAATATTTAATGAATAAATTATATGAAGTTGTCACACACTTGATG
Source organism: Parsonsia alboflavescens (assembly GCA_028571225.1). NCBI lineage: Eukaryota > Viridiplantae > Streptophyta > Magnoliopsida > Gentianales > Apocynaceae > Parsonsia > Parsonsia alboflavescens. The sequence goes on from JAOXNR010002266.1 coordinate 22,163, forward strand.
CACTTATTCTTTTATAATGGGGTTTGTGGTTTGGTGAAGAAGGGAAAATGATTAATTACACATTTTGGTATCATGGCATGTATTTTGGTTTGGAGATTATGTTATGAGGCCTCGTGTTTGTTTGTTATATTGAGTTGTTTGCTTGGGGAGCCTTTGGAAGAGAGGTTGTGATGTGCTGAATAAAATTTGCTTGACAACAAGAAAAAGGTAAGTGTGGGGGCATGATTTGTAAATAATTTGACTAGTTTTTATTTGTTATAAAGTATTTATTTGAGATAATTCTAGTCAAATTATGATGTTTTATGAAGAGTTTACTCTCATTACTTTTTATTTTGTTTGTAGGGTAAGGGAAGAATAAGACAAAAAAAAGTGCAAAATTGGAAATTTAGTACGGATCATGGCATTGACAAGATTGAAGTCCAATAATGCACAGGAAAAGAAGATTTATTTGCAATTTGAATTCCAATTCTGTGATAGATAGGATTTAGTAATTTTTTATTTTATTAGGATTTTAATCATAGTTTGGAAATCCTTTTAGGATTAGGATTAGGAAATAAGGTGGCTAAGACACTTATAAATAGCTTTTCTATATTTATTTTCCATAAGCTCTTAATCTCAAGGCTTAGGGATCCCATCCCTAAGCTTGGAAATTTCAAAGTCGATACGATTATACAAATTCTTCTTTTCGCTTCTACTCTTTTTATGCTTTAATTGTTATTATATCTTGTGAGTAGATTTATTTCTTAGTAAGAACATGAAGTAGATTTATGTTTTTATAGGTTTATGAGATATTCTTTTTATCAAAGATTCAATCTTTTGATGAGTATTTATGCTATTCTTGTTTTAATCTTATTAATTGTGTTTATTGATTTAGTCTGATCACTTAGATTAATTGACATGATTATACTGTCAAGATTTAAATATTATTTTTAAGATTGATAAATCCACAAGTATCAATTGTTGTTTAAATTTGGTTTGGCTTACAACTTTATTTGATAATGGAGAATTGTATGAATCAAATTGTATGAATTAAAGCTAATTTGTTTATGTAATTTAATGTTGGTGATGCCTTCATGTTTTATGAAATTTAATTGATTATATTTATTGTTCGCTGAGACCTAGGTTTGATTGATTAAATTATTGATTTTATTTTTTTTCTACGAGAAGTAGATTTATTTAAAGGATAGGAATTTGAGTGATAAGACAAATTCTAAAATCAACTACTCAGGTATATAATCGATGATTTTCTTCGTAAAGCATGATCTATGAATTGTTCTTGTCAACTACTTTCCTGATTGGTAACTCCTATATTTGGATTGATTTCTTTTAATTCCCTCTTTTTAAGTTTTCGATTTTTAATACCTCAATTTTATCCCCAAATCTTGTCAATTAGTAGGTTTTTAGTTAGAATCAATTCCTTGTGTGATTGACCCTTACTTTCCCTTGCTATATGTCAGGAAAAGTTAGGTATTAATTTGTTTATGTTATGATGCACGACTACATTCCCATTCACTCTATTTTACATGCCACCTTGTTGAAGGAATTTAAAGGACCCCATTTGTCCGCTATTACTGTCTTGCCTCCTTTGGATGATGGTAATGTTGTTCCATTGCTTGCTTCTATTCTTCGAGCTCAAGTCAATTATGGGACAAAAGAGGTCCTTGTTCATTAGGATGACTTACGTGAATTCAATGCCTCTTGGGAGATGTGACCTGTTTCCTACATGCTTATCCAACCTTAAGCTTTTGGACAAGCTCTTTCAACTGGAGGGGAATAATGTTGTGGATGCATTCCTAGGGAAAACTGATGAAAGAAAGGGAAGTTAAATAAGGGTTTCTTAATTCTATTTTTATTCTTTATTTATGTTACTCAGTTTTCTATTTCAATTATTATTCTTAGGAGTTTGAGTATTAGTTATTATTTTTTAAGAAACCTACTGCCTAGGTTTTCTATATCTATAAGGACACTTGGCTATTTAAAGGTTATGGTAGAAAGTAAAACGTAGCCAGAATTTTTATTAGAAAGGAGCTTGGATTTCTCTCTTTCTGAACTCTAAGGTTTCAGCTTCTCCTGTTGACAAGTTGAGTTATTTTTTCAAGTTTGGTAGATATAAGAATACAAGAAAGGGAAAGGAGAAGGTGATTGATTTAGATTTCTCAAATAATTGTCCGTGACTCAATCCTACCCTAAGAGTCATAACATACTTCAAACTCTTCACTAGCCAACTCAACACATAGATCTATCGAATTAGGGATAACAACTCAATCCTTTAGAACCTCAATGCATTGAATTCTATCAATTGAAAGAAGATTTTGGTGAAATTGTAATGACGACCCTCTCAAACCTAACCCCACTATACTCTAGCAGACATGTCAGGTTTCTTTACGGTACCAGACTTACCCGACTAAAAGGAGAATGGCGAAAGTGGGGTCTTGTACAAAGATAAAAGGAATTCTGAAACTCAAAACTACAAAATCATAACTTTTTTTTTATAATCAGAGAAAAATAGTCAAATGCATCGAGATCTAAAATATGTCCTTAACATGATCCCAAATATAAACATAAAGTAGATGTCCAATATATATATACAATTCATCTAGAAATAAAACTACATACATAATCAAAAGAGTCCACCAGATGTTCCCTTCTACTTCATTTTATTTTCAAAAGAGTACATTCCTTTGTGATCATAAACATACAGATCGTCTACAAATATCCTAGTTCTGCCTCATAGTTTGTAAAAAGAAAGAAATGGAAGCAACTATGTGAGCCAAAAGCTCAATGTGTTCCTTGCCATGCCATCTATTAATACAAATATCAAATGCAAATTCAGAGTGGAAAACACGAGCTCAAAGCTTAAAATGGTTCAAGTCTAGAAGAAAACAAGTAATTTTCATCAATTAAGATAAAATATACACAATTTAAGCATTTAAAAATTTTCAACTACCACCATCCTTATTTCATTGTTTGCATGATCATGACTAACTATTCTTATACACCTGAATTGAATTGGGTGCGATTATCCTCCGGGTACCATCAAGGTCATGCGGAGAACCCCTCAAGTGATTGAACCTCCCATATGTCATGAGAAGGAACTGTCTAGCCTATGCTTTCCCATCCCTTGTAGGTTTCCCAAATTAACTTTCTAGCCAGTAAACATAATTCATAATTCTATAATACTATCTCATATTAGTCATATGCAAGTTTGCTAATAGGCTTGGTAGACCCTATTATAAACCTACATCCAGCCTAATAGATTTTGTAAATTTGAATTTTTTGATTTGGAGTCATCCTGAACATGGCCCGATTCCATATCAAAGGCTCTTGTGGAGCTTTAATCACTAAATTTAAAAGGTATAGAATAAATCCTTTTGTTCGATTGAGCTCTTTTCCAAAAGTGAGTTTGACTTGTTTGAAATAGGACTAGGAAGCCCATATAACGTTTGTATAAACCTCATATTTGAAAAATGGAGGAACACTCGGAAGAATTCTTTGGAGTTGAATTTGTAGGCTTAAAATATTTTATGAGGAAGGCTAAAACTCAAGTGTTTACCTCAGGGATATCGCTAAACATTTACATTAAGGTTAGTAGTATTGCTTTACAAGGAGTAATCCTCGCTTTCTTATGTTGCATAACTATAACACTCAAGGACAAGAGATTAATCAAAGTCTTAGCTAAATCTTCAATCAATTTAATTAAACTTAAGCAAAATTAGAGGCCACAACACATAACAGATCAACTATTTAAACATTATCCTAGGTGATGTGATTTCCTTGAAGGTTGAAGCTTAGATTTCACACAAACAAGAAAACCAAATCAAAGATTAAAGAAAGGACTCATCAAAGATTTCTTTTAGGAGAAATATGAAGACCTTTGTAGAATAATCCTTAACAACCAACCTCTTGATTTATAAAGACAATTCAATATGTTCACCTCAAGTAGTTGAATGCCCAAAGAGAAATGACTAAAAACCCTAAGAAGAATTCTAAGAACACTCTCAAAAGATCAAGTTTGATCTTGGTTCGGAATGTTTCCAAAGGAAATTTCTATTTTTTTTTTGTCTAAGTTGATTTCTCTAATGGCTTAAACAAAGAGGGTATTTATACTACTAAAACCCTAAACTAACTTAACCAAATGTTTAAATGAAATAGCTGCAAAGTTACAAGAAAGAAAATGCTAAAAAAGGAAGGAAAAACACTGCATCCTTGGATTGCACCGGTTGAGGTGCCGGTTCTTTTCTATCTTGGCTCCAGTTCTTCTCTGGAATTTGTCCAAGCTACTGTATTTTGGACGGGCACCGGTTGCTGCACCCTTCATGCAGCAGTTCTTCTCTACCAGATTTGTTCAAGGCTGTTCCTCTTGGTTCTCCTTCCCTTCTTCGTTCCCAAGTCATTTGTGAATGTTCTCCCTTGATCCCATTGCCATACTTCTCTCTGAAATGCATCCTTGTATCCTCCCGTAAGCCTTAAATTGAATGTATATTCCATAGCTTTAAATCTTCCGGTTCTTCTTCAAGTCTATTCCTCTCAAACATGGCTTGTAAGTGGAATCGTTCTTCCTTGTTTTGAACAAATATCATCAATGCCTTCTTCATCCTTGATGCCCTCATCCTCGTGATTGGTCCCGATGGCATTGATGGGGCTTGGTCTCCATCACCTCCCCTCTCTTCGAAAGAATTTGTCCTCAAATCTTCAAGTCCTACATAGAGAAGAGAATTGTCACAATCATGATGTAAAAGATGAATATGAATCTTACCAAGTGAATCCGAGCTGTCAAGAACTAGGCATTGATCATCCTTCTTTGGGAAAAAGTCATGAAGATTTCTTACTCTTTGTTCCTTAAAAGGTTGAGGCCATTCTTTAGTAGAAATGATCCTACTTCCACCTATAATGAACTCATGAACAAGAGCAATATAGCCAAGCACAAATATCCAATTTAGGCACCAAGAAAACAAAGATTTTCAATTGAAAGCACAAGCCAAAAGTCCTAAAGGTTTATGACCTCATAAGGCATTACACAAAGGTTCTCCTAACCTAGAATTCAAAGATATTAAGCTCAAGAAACAATCCCTTAATATAGCATTTACATGCCCTCCATCAAAAACATCAAACATATATGTGAAATAAATAAGAAAATAGCCCTCAAATAAGCTAGGATTCAAACTTTCATCAAGATGGATAGCATTATGCTATTCTAAAAACAGAGGATTTTTCAAATACTTCCAAAATCCTATCATATCTCTATTCTCGGCACAAAACTCAAATCATAACATCATGTAGTTCCACCAATGATGCCAAATCAAGATCAAACTCATAGTCATCACATTGTTTTCATCAACATTAAGCCTTTAAACATCATTAAAGATCAGATTATCATCATGACTTTGACATATTCTTCCAAAAGAATTCAAGAAGTATTCACCAATGAGTATAGGCTTCCTTTTCATATGTAGCCCGAATACATGCTTTCTAAACAAGATATCCAAGATTCTAGGACTATCAAATCTCACAAATTCTTTAGTTGAAGTTGTGAAGCTTCATGATCTTCATAACAAAATGACTGTGAGGACTTTATTTCTTCTTATGATTCTTAGATTCAAAACTTATGAGACCCATGATGACATGCTTAGGAGAGGTTCTTTATGTGCTCTTAAATGTTCCAAGCATGATAAATTCTTTGAATTGCTGAATCTTAAAAATCATGAAGTTGAATTTGTGAGATTTGATTCTCAACAAAGATTGATTCTCAAAAAGCATGAGTTTTCTTCTCTTATGAATCACAGTGAAGTGCATCTCAAACAAGATAAATTTAGAATCAACAATGAGTATGCACATTAGACCACAAGGATATAAATGGTTAAAAAGAATTGTAACATCAAAGATTCACAATACTCGATCATCTAAAACAAACTTCGAAAGTCTACTCATATATGATTCAAAGATGTGCTTCAACAAGAAATTCAAGTAACAAACCACGAGAATACAACTCCAAGCTAACTCCAAGAAGGCCAATGGTCAACAAGTCATACATAGAATTCTTAGGCATAAACGAAGCATTTTCTCCAATCAAAGAATTACTATGCTCATGGAATTCACCATGTGTAACTTGTCTAGAGACATTAAGTACAAAATCACAAGCATGCTCAACCACAAATGATTCCCTAACAAACTTAAGATCTAGCATGTCATTCAAAAAGCTCTTAGAGATACGCAACTTACTTCCATATGCATGAATCTCATTTCTAGAACTATGATCAAGAAAATATCTACCATCATTTTCTTGCACACATGACTCCTTTAGAAACTCAAAATCCATGAAAACTTTAACAAGACTTATGGAAATATAATACTTACTTTCTCTAAACAAGGAATCATTATGCTCAAGAATTTCAACAATATCATGTTGCTCATGAACATTATAAGTATTAAACAATCATACTTAATCATAGAAAATATATTTTCATGCTCATAATTCAACAATCTTTCACCAAGGGTAGAGATAAGAGTGTACCACTTTAACATAACATTCATTACCGGGTTGTCCTTGCCTTCCTTCTACTTGATTAGGCCTTCAAAGTCTGCATCCTCGACAAGGAAACACTAGAAAAAGAATGGTCAATGTTAGAAGTAGAAATACAATTCTCTTTATTCCTCACCATAGCACTCTCATTCTCTCTTTCTTTTTCATATGAGCTATCTTTTTCTTCTCTCATCTCCTTTCTCTCAATTTCATTCTTTTCTTTTCTCTTAATCTCATATTCTTCCTCAAGCTTACTCTCATTTTCTTTTTCTTTCTTTACTCTTGAGATCCCTTGAACTTGCTCGTTTCCAACAATTTCTTGAAGACCCATTTCACCTTTAACTTCATTGGTAATTGAGGTGTCTTCATTTTTAGGCTCCAAGCTCTCCCAAGTTGGATAATGTGAAGTCTTATGGCCATCTTCTTTGTACTTAGTTGATGAAGAAGTAACTAGACTTGAGCTTTTATGAGATCTCACATATGATGACTTTCTTTTCTCCAAGCTTCTTTCAATTTGGGTGGCAATTTGTACCATTTAATCAAGATCAACATAAAGGTGTGGTTCTACTCTTTCTTTAATCTCCTTTCTCAACAATTTGAGAAATATAGCAATTGAAGCTTCTTTATCCTTTTTAATGTTAGTCCCCTTCATGGCTAACTCCATTTGTTTCAAGTAGTCTCCAACACTCCTGGAACCTTGAGTACTGGATATGTATCTATTCCTCATAGGCCTCTCCTCAACTTCAAAGTCATAATAGTCATCATGATTTACTTGTTGTCTCCTTCTTCCAACTCTTCCATTTGGCACATACTCCATAGAAGAACTAGGTTGATATTCATCTCCCCTTCCTCCTTGTTGTACATGTCTTCTAGGAGTTTTAGATTGGAGCTTTTCTATCATTCTTTCAAAGTTATCAACTCTCGTGTAGAAGTCCTTTCTTTTCTGAGTGTTGACTTCCCTCAGTCCTCCCATGTTCGTGGTCAAGTTCTCAGTTCCTTCTCCCATGGTATTGGTCATGTTCTCAATTCTTTCCAAGATGATGGATAGAACGACCTTGTCTTCCCCCGTGTTTGAAGCTTGTGAAGATGGTGAAGCTACTTGTGTCATAATGGCCTTCAAGAACAATCAAGGGAGAAAAAAGGAAAAATTGTCCTTACGTTTCTCTCGTGTATCACTCTTTCAATTGGCCTTTTCTTTTCCCTCTATTGATCTCACTCCAAATGCCTTTTTCCACTCTAGCTCTTACTAAACTCACAAGAGCAATGGGCAAATCACTTAGGCAAAAGTACCAAATTGATCCACACAAATCACTTAGTTGATCAATTGAAGATCTTCAAATAAGAGTCAAGAAAGTAGAGTTTCAAAGAATTAAGGTCAACCAATTCAATACAAAGAGAAAATACTTAGAATCCAAAGAAAGTCTCAAATCAGCATTTTATCAAACACCTAGAGGGTAATGAAATTGTGAACCAATTTCTCAATGAATTCAACTAACCTAATTCAATTGATTCTCAAATTGATAGATAGTGGGAAAATCAAACACAATAGAACTCCAATTCAACTTCAACCCCTTCAATTTTATTAATCTTGAACAAGAAATATCTCAATTTAACCATATGAATTTCAAAGAAAGATATGATCCTAGCACTTAAAAACAAAGAAAGCAAATAAGATAGTCAAACCTTTGATGATAACCAAGATCTAATACCAAAAGATGATGTGATTTCCTTGAAGGTTGAAGCTTAGATTTCACATAAACAAGAAAACCAAATCAAAGATTACAGAAAGGACTTATCATAGATTTGTTTTGGCAGAAATAGGAAGACCTTTGTAGAATAATCCACAACAATGAATATCTTGATTTATAAAGACAATTCAATGCCTTCACCCAAAGTAGTTGAATGCCCTAAGAGAAATAACCAAGAACCCTAAGAAGAATTCTAAGAACACTCTCAAAAGATCAAGTTTGATCTTCGTTTGGAATGATCCCAAAGGAAATTCTGTTTTTTTGTCCAAGTTGAATTCTCTAATGGCTGAAACAAATAGGGTATTTATACTACTAAAACCCTAAACTAACTTAACCAAATGTTTAAGTGAAATAGCTGCAAAGTTACAAGAAAGAAAACTCTGAAAAACTCAGGAAAAACGATGAGTTTGGCTGGACTTGGCACTCGATTGGTGCCTGTGATTGCATCGGTTGAGGCACCGGTTCGTTTCTATCTTGGCTCCGGTCTTCATCGTAGCCAGTGGTTGTTCCGATTCTTCTCTGGAATTTGTCCAAGCTGCTATATTTTGGATGGGTGCTGGTTGATGCACCCGAGCACGCACCAGTTCTTCTCTGCGAGCTTTGTTCAATGCTGTTCCTCTTGGTTCTCCTTCTCTCCTTCCTTCCTTCCTTCCCAAGTCATTTGTGAATGTTCTCCCTTGATCCCAATGCCATAATCCTCCCCGAAATGCATCGTTGTATCCTCCCTTAAGCCTTGAATTGAATGTATATCCCATAGCTTTAAATCTTCCAGTTCTTCTTCAAGTCTATTCCTCTCGAACATGGCATCAAAGTCGAATCATTCCTCCTTGTTTTGAACAAATATCATCAATTCCTTCTTCATCCTTGACTTCCTCGTGCTCGTTATTGGTCCAGATGGCATTGATGGGGCTTGGTCTCGATCACTAGGCTATTACTTAAAGCAAGTAAATAACCCAAGGGAGAAATCATAACATGAAATTTATCAAGTCAGTTAGTCTTGCGAGACTTTAGTAAATTGATCATATCTTACTATAGGAAGCTCAAAATCACAAAACATTTATTGCATAGTAAAATAGATTCATGGAGCTTTTTAATGGTATAAAGATCATGGGTTAAATCATTCGACATTGGACAGTTTGTTCCATAAAGTTGGCTAAAAATCAAGTTTTGCAGGAATTTATATAGCTTGAGGTATTAGTACTATACATTCCAAAAGTCTTATAATCTTAATTATGAAGGATATGTTCCATCAAGATGCTGGATAGATTACAGCAAAACATGGAGGTGGTTTATAATAATGGATAACCTAAGATGCTAGAAAGTCACTATAGCATGTGAAGAAATCAATTGGAGTAATATCAAGGACTAGCCCGAGTAAGGTAAATTGCTACCTTAAGGATAAGCAATGAAGCTTATATAGCAAGGTTGATGAGATCTCAACTATTGAAAGGAATTCTTCATTCAAGTCACTCAAAGACACTCCCAACCGAGTTTAACCCAATACTTCATTAAGAGGTTCAAGCTAGATTACCATATGATCAATTAGTTTGAATTTCTTCAATTCAATTCAATTACCCTCGCCAAGTATTGAAGAATTCAAGAGTTAGACTACAAACCCTAGAAGAGTTCTTTGAAGAACACTCGAGAAAGTAGAGTTTAATCCATAAGGATTCTCTCAATTGATATAAAAGTAGTTTGTAGAATAAGTTGTATGAAAGTTATGTTCTTAACTATTACATAAGAGACTATTTATAGTCTAACAGAAGCTATAATAATAGCTAAAGGACCTTAATAAACTTTTAATCTAGCTTAAAAGACCAAGAAAAATCAATTAAAACAAGTCAAACTGATCAAAACAAGTCAAGATCACATTGGGATCAAAATTGGAAAGATGAGGGACTGAAATCGAAAAACGGACAGCATGACCAGTGCCACTACTCTCACTGGTTAAAGGCAGTACTTTGGCTCTTGCTGGTCTTGTTTCACCTGTGTTGGAGATGTCTTGGACTGGAGCCGGTTATATGGGCACCAGTTGATGCCATTTCCAAGCAATCAACCCTTGTTTCGCCTCTTCTTTGGAGCTTCACTTGCCTCGTGAAATGTTTTCAAGCCTCTTTTAATCACGTCTTCAAGTCTAAACTTGAAGTATAAGTCCTTGTACACAATCTTCCAAACTTCCATAGGAACACTTCCAAAGAAAACTTCAAACTTTTCCATTCTTTGAGCTATTTCAATCGAGTCTTTTATCATCTTTAAAGTGTCATTATTCATCCTTGGAATGCCATTCTTGCATTTGAAATATAAGTCTTTTAATCAATCTTTAAGTCATCATTTGGATCATTCTTCGCAAAGTCATGACATGAAAGCTTCCCTAGCCTCTCAAACTTGGAATGAAGGTCTTTATAAGCATATTGTCTTCCATGAATTCCCTCTTCATTGAACTCCTCCATGCATGTCATCCTTAATGATTCCATTATTGATATGATTGATCCTTGATCTCCATCAAAGTAATCAAATAATCCTCTGAATGTAGCTCTTGGTTAAGTACTGTAAGTAAACTTACTAGAACTAAGGCAATGACAACTTAAACCGTTAAGATTAAATAGTTGGTCAGGAATGCAGAGGACAAAATAATAACCAACCCACTGACTTATGCAATGGATCTTCATGATCAGGTTTTAAGATTTGAGAAACTTCCACCAAATGAAGACTTAGATGTGAGAATTATAGGCTCACTAAAATGGGAAGTTCCCTTAAGCTATGGTCTGCTTTGATAATCTTAAAAGAGGTACTCCGGACTGACTGAAAGAAATTGAAGATTGGTACATGGGAGGAAAGATTCCGGCATTTCATGAATTACTAAGAATTGCTACTGTAGGAAGGAACGGTAGCTTTATTGGCTACCTTATGGGCTAACCATGGGATTTAGGCGTCAGGAAATCAAGATATGGAATGAAACGAAGAATCACGGGACGGGGTAACCTAGAGAAGAAAGGAAATATAATAATAATAAATTCTCTAGAATTCCATCATTAATTCCCTGCTTACCTGATATTTCCAACCCACATGTTCAGTTCTTAAAACTACCCCAAATCTACAGCTTCAAGTCCACTCCATATATCTATATTCCCAAGCCACTTTAATTCTTGATTCTAAATTAACCTAAGTCATGCAGCAATACATACGCCAATAATTTTACCACTCAAACACCAAGAGCTTGCAGAGATAAGTAACTTCTCCATTTGCAGTATAATAATTCGGTTGGAACACTTAAAACAAGTTGGAGGCTTCTGTTCTAGATTGGTAATTTAAGGTACAATACAAAACTAGGTGGCTGGAGATTGATTAAGGTGTCGTATAGACATGGAAGCTGGAAGAAACCTTCATCAAAATAATCATTTGGTCCGACCGACTTTCACCACACTGAAAAGAATAAGTTTAAATCCCAACAAACTGATGTTGAGGCACTATTCCCGAGGCACTGATACGATCTTGGATCAGGTTCAAATTTGACTAGGTAACCCGGAATAGCCTAACGAGCATGGCTCACTACTAAGCTGTGATGCAGGGCCTTTTCAGCCATTCGGAGTCGTCTTGATGAAGTTTCAGGCATTTTTATGTTTTTAGGGGTATCTTCGTAATTCATTGTTTTTAGATGTATTTTTGCAATTTCATTTTTTTTTCAAGTTCCGATTAGGTTTAGGTTTCCCTTAGGGTTTTAAGTATATTGTTTTTCTTAGTTTTCAATACCTTTTGATTATTTGATAATTTTCGACTTTGGTTGTTTTTCCGAAAACTAGAGAGTTTTCACAATTTTTCAGTTTTTTTTTTGTTTGGTCATTTTTTTTTACATTTTTCTTGCATCAGTTGGTATCAGAGCGTCAAGTTGCTTGAGATCAATGGTTAAACAGATTCATGGAGGTCGTGGACAAAGTCGTGCCTCGTCAACGAGACCTATATGAAGTCGAAATCGAAACGCAGAACCAAGAAGGCTTATCCAGGACTTGGAGCGGCAACTGGCAGAGGCGTGGTCGGATGTTCAGTCCGAGGCAGGGGTGGAATCGAAGATTGAGTTCGATGATGAGGAGGAAGATGACAATGCATTTGCGGCGTTGAATCAGGGAAAGACAAAACCAACCGGAATGATTTGGCCGACAGCAATCTTCTTTCTAGAATTTCGGCATGAAAATCGAGATTCCCGATTTTGAAGGTGGGGCACATCCTGATGAATTTTTAGATTATTTACATGCGGTTGAGAGGATTTTCAATCTCCAAGATTTGATGGAAGAACAGAAGGTCACGATCGTGGACCACAAATTGAGGAAACATGCTTCAATTTGGTGGGAGCACCTTAAGAAGCAACGTGCCAGAGAGGGAAAGTCAAAAATTTCCACTCGGGACAAGATGAAGAAACTGCTGTGGAAAAAGATCTTGTCGACACACTATCGATAAGAGGCATTGATTGAATATCACTCCATTAAGAAACGGGATTTGTCGGTGGAGCAATTCATCGAGGAATTTGATCAGCTGCGCATGAGATGTGACATCATCAAAGAAGACGAGCAGACAGTGGCACAATTGTTATCAAGGTTAAAGTTTGAGATTGGTGATGTGGTTCAACTGCAGCAATATTGGACGTCTGAAGATGTTTATAGATTGGCCTTGAAGGTCGAGGGACAGCTTAGACGAAAGAGCAGCGGTTCGAGATCTAAGGTTCTGAATAGATTTCAAGACAACCTTAGTGGGCAATCCTCTTCAGCGGCGACGATGGCTATGAGTAGAGGAGACAATGGTAAGTAGGTAGTCAAGGATAGACAGCACAACGGAACAGGCAAAGAGGCAGCGGCAGCGACAACTAAGGGTTGTTTTAAATGTCAGGGTATTTGACACTTTGTCGCAGACTGCCCAAACAGGCAATTCGTGACACTCAGCGAGGAGGTCCTTGAGTTGGTGTTTGATGAGCATAAAGAGGAACCTGATGATACACAAAAGGAGGAGGACATTGTATATGCTGATTCGGGAGAGTCCCTTGTGATTTGGAGAGTGCTAAGTGTGGTCGCAACGGAAGATGAGTCTTGGTGGCGGCATAATACCTTCCATACTTGGTGTACTGCTAGAGGGAAGGTTTGCAACGTGATCATGGATGGCGGTAGTTGCGAGAATGTGGTTTCCAAGACGACGGTAGAAAAATTGGGTTTGGAAACAATTGAGCACCCACAGCCCTACAAATTGTCGTTGTTGAAGAAGGGCAATGAGGTAAAAGTCAGCAAACGGAGCCTAGTTCGATTTTGATAGAAAAAAAAATATACGGACGAGGTCTGATGTGATGTTGTTCCTATGGATGCTTGTCATATTATGTTAGGGAGGCCTTGGCAATATGATAGGAGGGCGACACATTACGAATTTCGAAACACATATTCCTTCAGCAAGGATGGCAAGAATATCACACAGGGTCCTTCGGATTTGAGGAAGGAGGCATCAAGGAATTTGCTATCTAGACCAGAATTTCATGGGGAGATGAGGAGGACAATTGAAAATTTTGCATTGGTTGTTCTGGAACAAAATGCATATCAATCCGAGCTTCCTGAGTAGATTGCTCTGTTAACGGATCATAGTCAGTTCAGTTCAAGTGCTGAGGAACGTGCTAGACAGTTCAAGGAGCTGCATTCTCAGGATCGCATGGGGATTATAAGGAGGAATTTGCAATCTAAACAGCGAATTGGTAAACATTGAGAAAGGGTGTGTTCAAGAAAGGCAATCTGGTTTGGATTCGGTTGAGAAAAGAGAGATTTTCGAAGGGTAGATTTGGTAAGTTGCAGTAGCGTGTAGATGGACCATTTAATTTGTTGAAGCGGATTAATGACAATGCCTACAAGATTGACTTGTCAGGCAACTACAATGTGTCGGGTACTTTCAATATTGCTGACTTGTCACCTTACCAGTCTGAGGGTGAAGAGGATTTAGCCGTTGATACAGCTGGCAATGACGAATCAGATTCGAAGGCGAATCTTTTCCTAGCCAGGGAGGATCATGTCGGGGAACTATTCCCGAGACATTTGTTTGAGCTCGGATTGGACTCAAATTTGACTAGGTGACCCGGAACGGCCCGACTAGCGAGAGACACTGCTATGCTGTGATGCAGAACCTTTTTTGGCCATCTGAAATCATCTTGATGGAGTTTCGGACGTTTTTATGTTTTTAGGGGTATTTTCATAATTTATTATTTTTAAGGATATTTTTATAATTTGATTAATTTTCGTTTAGGATTTTAAATATTTGGTTTGTCTTAGTTTTCGACAATTTTTAATTATTTGATCATTTTCGACTTTGATTATTTTTCTGAAGACCAAGTGTTTTTACAATTTTCCAACTTTTCTTCTGTTTAGTCATTCTTTTCTACATTGTTCTTGCATCACAAACTCTCAGAAATAGACATGAACTGTCAGTTAAGTTTTAGAACCAAAATGGAAGCAGTAATTGGGTGACAGAAAGAAACAATGCGGAGAACCCCAAAGCCAACAACACAAAAATCCTCCGACCTTCTTAGCCCCAAAAGTATCAATTCACCAGATAAATAGCCAATTACTAAGAACTCATAAATCAAAGCTCCAAGGACAGAGAATCAGGAGAATTTCCAAAAAAAGAAAAACAGAGCATGGAGTTCATCATGTTGTAAAGAAAAGATAACCCAAAAACTCAACCTACACTCCATTCACATTCATGGATTTCGTCTTTAAATAAATTGCATCATCAAAACTCTAGCAATGAGAAGGATTATTCACCAAATGAATAATTTAATCAATGTATTAGGAGGTGGAATGATGCTAGAAGGCAAGACTTTTTGATGACTTGATCAATTATTGGCTGAAATCTCCTCCTTCCTCCAAGTACTTTCTCGGCCAGCTCTAATTTTCTCTCTGTTTTTGCTCTGTTTTGAGCTGAATGAAAAATGGCTCTTGGTCTGGGAGTGATGGCCTGGCTGATGTCGTGGTGAAGTGTGGTGTTGATAAGTGGCACATGGGATTCAAGGTGTCAAGACACTTTATAATCTCTCTGTCTTTTACTTTTTTTTTTTCTTTTTAATTGCAAGGAGAAAAAAAAGGAAATGGCAGGCAGAAAACTTGGTGCCCAACACTCATGAATCTGCGCGTGCACACACACACACACACACATATATAGGTGTAGTGGGGGTTAAATCAAGTAATTTTGAAGGTTGAGAAGGGCATTATGATCTTTTCGGATAGTACGTTTGTGGAGATCATTTTTGATATTTTTTCAATAATTCTTCAAAAAATAATTCATCCATCTTATTTTACTAAGAAAGATCTTTCTAATGATATAAATTCTAACCCAATCAGATAAGAATTGAACACCCAAATTGACTTCCGAAGATAGGGACTAAACTATCCAAAATTCTTATACTCAATGTCTTAATCACTTATATCATAAATAAAATAAAATTTAAAACAAACAAATCATACACAAATAACACTTCAAAAATCTTTTAAAGAAAGAGCTCTATTTTCATTGATTTACAAATAGATACATTTAGTACCGACTTACGAGTTTCGGGTTGTTGCAAAAACTTTCCAAATTCTTCCAAAGAGAACCATTTCTCTATCATCTACATAGTACAAAAATCAACCATTAGAAAATGAAAAATAAACCTTGAATAAATAATGCCATGGGTTTAGAAAACTTAGAAAGTAACGGTAACCCTCTAAGTGTCTAAAAACTTAAGATACATTTTTTATAAAATTCTTGGCATAAAGAAGAGCAAACCACCCACAATTCTTAGATCTTTGTTGTTGAGGAACCTGTGCATTAAATTAAACATCAACTAGTTCCAACTTCATCTTTTAACCATTTGATTTGTTATTGAAGAAGAAAATCATTCTTGCCTTTGGAAGCAACAAAGGGATACTGTAAATATATGCAGGAGTCACCTCATTTCCTAATTTGTTGTAAATTGCTGATGTGAACCTATAAACACATGTAGATACATAAGTGGTTAAAGGGAAACAAACCTGTTTTTTTTTTTTTACAATATTTTAACAATATTTTAACAATCCAACAAAAATATAGAGGTGTCTTATAAACTTATAGAGGTCAAAGTCACATTTTCCAAATATTAACCATTTATAAATAGTTATATGTTTTTATTACTTTTTTAAAAAAAAAAAAAATTTAAGTAGTATTAATAGTTATAAATAATATAAATGGTTATAAGTATACTTATTAAACATTTATAAATAGTATAAATGGTCATAATGTATATTTCAATTAATGCAAAACATTAAATAGTACTCCTTCCATTCGGAAATAATTTCTCATATTCATTTTTAGATTGTTCAAAATTGAATTTTCATTTTTTAAACTAGTAAAAAATTTATTAAAAAATATATAATGTAATGTGTTAATGAATTAAATCAAACCCTTTTTTTATTAAAATGCATGGAATTCAAATTTGACAATTCAATTTTGGATGGAAAGAGTGTTAAACAGTTATAACATATATTTTAATTTATGTTTCAATGTTGATTTTTATATTTCATTTATTTATAACTTTTTGATATTTGATTTATTAATATTTTTATTTTATATT
>JAOXNR010002276.1:0-39035 GCA_028571225.1 Parsonsia alboflavescens
AGGGGGGGCTTGCCTGGGGATGGGGGAAGGATAATGAATGAAAACATAAAAATTTAACAAATGCATTAGAGTATTTTGACTTTTTTTTTTTTTCAATTATGATATAACTTTAGATGGGTCTTAGGTTAATTAAGTGAATTCCTGGAAACACCCTTGGTAATTGACACAGCATTTAAATAAAGCAGGGGACAGCACACCTTCCATTTTGCACATGAATACTTAACTTTTTAGTGAGGATTTATCCATGAAAAGAAAGGCATTTATGTTGATTTTACATTCTTTTAAATAATTAATGGTGGTTAGTTAGTGATCATTGGGTATGATTTGGGGAACAAGAATATGACACTCTCAATGATACATTGGGTTAATTCTTTCAAGGAACAATAAAGATAATATTAATAATGATCCAGTCCAAAATTGAATGTTACATTTTGATTAATAAGTATTTTAAAAAAATGATTTAATTTATTTTTAAATTGCAATATCTTAAAATTTTATCTTATTGCGGAAATAAGATATTCATTTCCGATAAGTTTAAAATGAAAATAAAAAAAAAGTGACATTCAATTCCAATTGGAGAGACTAACTTTTATTTTACACCGGTGTAACTCAACGGTTGGAGGTGAGGGGAGTGGCAAGTAGATGGTGAGATTTGCTTCCCTAGTCAGTAAGTTGAGTCTCATCCGGCCGACTCCAGTATGGGTGAAATTTTGGTTAATAAAGAGAATCTTCTTAAAATAGTAGGAGAAAAAGAAGAGGTAAAGGAAATCTTTTCATCTGAAGAAAATAGGAGGTCACATAATTCAGACAAAACTTTTATGTGATTCCTCTGATTGAGGATAAGAAAAAAAAACCATCCACAACACGAAGTCGAATGGATTTTTGAGTACAACAACATTGCATTTTACTATCAACACAACTTATGTTCAATGTATAAGAATTGGGAGGGAGGAAAAAAAAGAATGAATTTACAGTTCATATATGGTTGAAGACATGATCTAGGGTTGCCCCACTAAAATCTTCTGCAGACAGCGATGTTAATGGATAGTTGCTGAAATCTCCTGAATTTTCAGGGCGAAAGAGCCCTTCTGATCCTTGCCATGGATTCATCGGCTTCACATCTTCTTCAATCTTGATCCCATTAAACTGATGATACTGATAAACAGCTGATTCATTAAGCTTGTCTTCAGAATCCCATGACATTGCAGCAGCAGCAGCACAGGAATTATTTTCCATCATGCTACTGATCATTTGAGCTGCAGACCCATCGTTTGAGGACATTCTAGAAGCCGTACTATGATCCGAGAAATGGGTATCTGTCATGCTTCTGTGATCCAAATTGGTTAGGCTTGGCATTGAATGGAACCCGTGGTTGGGGAAGCTTTCCAATTCGGTCTGATTATAACTATTATTAGGCCTTGGACTCTGTTGGCAGTACTGATTCAGAAAACTAGGACTCGTGAACCCACAAGGATCAAGATTTGCTTGGAAGTCTAGAAGAAAAAGTGGATCATAAACTGGCTTATTATTCATGTGCTGCAGCAGCCCTCTAATTGAATTTGATCCTTCTGTCGGTCTACCAAAAGGGTAACTTGTACTGATCCCTCCAGATGATGTTGATGAGGAATGTGAGATTCCATTAGTACTCTGCTGCTGTGGGATATGCAATGATGAAGACTTTTCTGCATAAATCTTCTCTTCTTTAACTTCGTTTTCGATTATCAGTTGGTGTGTATTTGGATCAATTCCTTGCTTCAGTAACTTCTTCTTCAGACATGAATTCCAGAAATTCTTTATCTCATTATCTGTTCTTCCTGGTAACTGAGCTGCAATTTGAGCCCATCTGCCATTTTGCAATCGGGGGTACATGAATTAATTATTAAGTATGGACAAAAAGTACAGAGAATTGAATAATCAAAAACAAAATTACTTCTTTTTTTTGTTTCCCAAACAAAGACTCCAAAGACTTTGATCATTTTTTTAATTCTTTATTCTCTATAGTACTTAGCTAGTTAATTAGTTTAATACCTGTTTCCAAGGACTTCATGGAGTCTAATAATGAGATCCTCTTCTTGCTGGGAAAACATTCCTCTCTTAAGATCAGGCCTCAGGTAATTTATCCATCTCAACCTGCAACTCTTTCCGCACCTCTGCAAACCTGAAATATCATATTGATGAACCACGATTAATCCCCTGCACACCGAACGAAAACAAAAGCTCGAAGAAAACGAAATTTAATAACCTGCGAGTTTTGGAACGGTACTCCAGCAGCCAACGCCGAATCTAGTAATATAATTGTACAATTTTTCATCTTCTTCGGGTGACCATAAACCTTTCCTTTGTTTCTGTTTTATGCAACACGAATGGCGCCCCATTCGGAGTACAGAAAGGAAACGAATGATAGAGTGGTGATAAGGAGGGACTGGGGGAGAGGGAACTGTTATGTTCACTGGGATGTGGAGTATATATATTGATGAAGACTTAACAGTAACCTCCAAGTTTGATGGCTCGAATGATTGATATATATGGGATTTGTTATGTCAGGGCAATGACTTTGTCCTAGGAGAACATCAGAGTTAACTTCTGATGATTTAAAGAAAACTATAGATAGAAAATCATACTTAGAAATGAAGTTAAGAGAGAGAGAGAGAGAGAGCGGAAGGTGAAGCAATCAAGTAGTTTCTACGCCAATCTGGTGCTGCTTTGGCATTGAAATGGATTGGTTTTCAAGATATCTCAAACTGGGAAAAGAAAAATGAAGGTTATAAGAGAAAGAAAATGAGGACAGCTCTATTAAAATAAATGGTATTAACCATATCTACATGGACGTCTGCATAGAAATGTCACAATCCGTATATACAAAACTGACATCTTTTCTTCCAGCTTCTTTTGTAACCTCAATTTCGGCAGCTAAAGGTCTCAATTCAGGACCATTTTTTGTTCGTTTTTCAATCATCATTTTCATCCCCTTCAAGAATATATCAAACACGAAACTACTCTTATATGTCAAATAATTTAGTAAGCTTCAATAGAGGTCCCAAACCTCAACCCACGACATTAAGGCCGCGGTCCTGCACTTTACCATAACATTCAAAACACTCGTACAAAATCAACCTTTTGTACATGGTCGATCACGATTCTTATGTAATAAAAGTTGCGAAGAAAAATATAATAAATTTTTTTAATTAATTTTTAAAAAGAGAGAGAGTGAGAGAGAGAGGAGGGGGGAAGTATGGAAGACAGTCATCCGCACGATTGCGTACTTTGTCACATACTTTGTGGGCTAGTTGGGGGGTAAGTTTTTCTTGTTTCTTGAGTGGATATGCTATTTGGGGGGTGCCTGTCATTTTTCAAAACTAAACTCTACCGACACCAAAACGGCATGATGAGTAGGGTCCAATATTAAAGTAATCAAAACTTAATTTATTTTAGGAATATTTAAGTATAGTTTATATATATATATATATATTACCTTTTTTTTTCACGCTCTATCCTCCTCTAACTCTCATTTGAAAATCAATAGTGACAATCCATTTATTATTGTCATAACATAATTTCAAAATCTCATATTCTCAAATATTATTACTCACTCCTAATTTAACCATGTTAACCTTATTAGTTCTTTACGAGATTTGAAATCTCTTGATTCTCAAATGTGATGTGATAGAAATGTAAAGTGCCAAAAAAGAAAAAAAAGAAAAAACTAATTGAAGAACAATGGCAGCCAGCCATATATATCTGTTTCCAAGTTGAAACAGGAAACATCAAAGATAGGCCTACAAAATGTATGTCCAATCGCTTTTCATTCCCGAGTTAGTGCTTGAGAAAATTCTCTTGCTTTTTGATAGGAAAGAAGTGGTGGAAGAGATGGAGGAGAGGCCCTCATCAACAGTAGAAACCCCGGAAACGTATGGCCGTACGTACTCTGATGTATCAGTTTAGATTTAAAAGTAAGGATCAGAAAGAAAAGAAGAGAGGAGGAAAGTTTTCAATGATCGGAGAGAAGAGGCTTTTCATATAATATTTCTTACTCTCTCGGTTTAAAAAATTATTGTTATTTAAAAATAATTATCATTTAAACATTTCAAAATAAAAAATATAAATAAATTATCTTTTCTATCCTTTTTATTAGTTTTCATTTTCATTTTTTTCAAAACTAATTTATTATTTTAATATTATTAATAACTAATCAATCAATAAAAAATAGAAGAGAAAATAAAAGTACAATATAATCATTATCGATAATATTATACATAAAAAAAATTAATTATCTTAATTTTTTTAAAATAACTTTAAACGATAATCATTTTTAAAATTATAATCCTTTCTCTACTGCAACGGTAACACTCATTAACACGACCGACAGTAACATAACTATTGAAATGTCTTGGAAAAAAAAAATAGACGCTCGCGGCCAGCTCAACAGGTAATCGGAAACGGTGCATTCATTTCCATATACGTCCACTCAGTACAGTTAGGCTTCATCCTTTTCTTATATCTTCCAGCACTTCTTTTTCTCTCTCTCTTAATATAATAATAATTATTATTATTATTATTATTAGATAATTTAATTTAATTTTTTTTAATTTTAAAGTAAATGAAAATTTAACTTAATTTTTTTCTTTTGACGAGTTAAAGAGTTGATTGGTTAAAAATTTATGATTTGACAAGTTAAATAAATTTTTTTTATTTGATTAATTTATCCTTTTAAAAAACATGCCATGTTCAAGCTTAAACAAGAAAAACATTTATAATCATACCTTGTTTGAATTTATGGTATACTTAATTACTCTAATCAATGACAAACGATGGTACAACAGCAGTGTTATCTATGATTAAGAATTTATAGATTCGAATGATACAAATAACAAATGCCATTAGTTTAAAATTTATCCTCTAGATATCTCTATATGGTGGATATCTATTAAAAGAAAAACTCCAATTGACACAATCCTTGACTCATATAATTAGTAAATCCACTTCATTTTATCTGTCTCACTTAACCAAATATAAACATCTTATAATACTTCCTTCGTTATTAAATATAAGTTACTAATTATAATTTTATAAAAATTAATTTTTTGTTTCTTAAAATGCCCTCTAATCACCCTGTAAAAAAAATTCTAACACCATTTCAATATATCTTCAAAAGGATAATATAAGGGGAAAAAAACATTAAAAGACTTAATTAACTGATAATAATGATTTATAATTAGTGAAAGAAAAACTAAATAAAATGACTTATATTTAGAAATCGAAGGAATAATTATTTCTTAGTTTATTATTAATCCGTAAATAATTGAATGTCTATATTTTTATTTAAATTTGTTTGGAAATGAATGTGTTGTTTTCCAAATTAGTTAAAATTTTCTTAAGAATAAAGTGTAAAATAAACTGAGTTAATTAATTTTCTTAAAATTTATACAAGGTAAAAAGGGATATTCAATTGGCGCCAAAGGAGTAACAATTTTTGTTTTTGTTATATCTTAAAAACTTCTTTTTTTTCTTTCCCCTATCCCCTATTTTATATCAATATATATATGTACGTATGTACCAATTTGTCACTGAGTTTATGAATTCCCTCCTCTACTTGAATGTATTTTGCATAACTTGTACTTAAATTTGTTTGAATTAAAGAGTTATCTGATTGAGGTAAATTTGTAAAAAATGTCAATTATTTTCAACTTCACTTTGATTTTCTAACGAGACAGTTGAAATATAACTTTTTAAACTTTTCAATTGAGACAAATAAAATGGGCATATACAATTTTTTTTTTTTTTAAAGAAAAAAAGGAGAGAGATTGATTTATGTTTGTCCTGTCTACGTATATAGGTCATAGCACAAATATGTAAACCCGGAAGGACAAGGCGCGGTTCATGTGAATGTATCTAAAGATCGCATGTCTTGTATGAATGAATCCATAATATGTATCATATCAAATCACAAGACATAAGATGAACCTCTTCAAATAAAGGTCTTATAAGTTTCCACCTTCTCGATTTATCGAGATGAAATTTGGAAAAAGTCTAACCTTCAATTACTATATATAACGAGGCAATCAGTATATTTAATAAGAATTGAAGTAAGATTGATACCATATCAATTCTTTCTCTTTCTCATCGCATTCATCACTAAACTATATTCTTGAAGACGTATCAAATCACGAGACATGCAATCTATATGATGGATTTTACCAAATATTTAATTAATATATTTGTGTGTCGGATTTGGGCTTTGCCGGCAGATTGAAGTGAAATGAGCTGACAAGCAAACGAGTGCCCATTTGATAGATAATACCAATAATTAAGAGATTGCTTTCCTTTTCCAAAAAGGAAAAAGAAAATAAAAGAAAAAGACTTTTAAAACAAAATGAATGCAATTTCGTTTAATTGTATAACGACTAAAAATAAACATCAATTGATGGCAATTTTTTTTTTTGTTCCCTTTTTCACATTCATATATTTTAATTATTATGATAATTAACATTTTATAAAAATATTTGGATTATAATTATTTAAAGGCATGAAAATGTATAAATTTAAAGCATAAATGTATATTCAAATTTTATTTTATTAAAAACTTATTCATGCAGTGAGTTTTGATAAAGATTAATGTTTTCTTTTTACACTCATCTCTTTCCTAACCATCAATATACCTCCATCCTCCAAGAATCAAGATTGGATCTCCACTCATCACTAATCACCAATCTATCAATTCTTGATAAATAAGATATTCAATTTCAAATGATTTAAAATATAAAAAGATAATATTCAATAATGGATAAAATGAATATTACTTTGCAGCAACAAAAATAAATACTTATATCAATCAAGGATTAACGCACTTACGTTTATATCTTTTATTAATTAAGTTAAATTTGAACGAATTATCTTGAACTTAGTTTAAAAAGGAAAAAGTGATTATTGAAGCTTAGATTGACTTTTCTCATTCAATTACTACAGAGAAGAACAAATGTCGGCAGAAAAAGAAGAAGGAATAAATAATACACTTCATCATTATCATTCCAGTTCATTTTTGGTTGACAAAATGGGTCAACCGTACTCGGAGTCGCTAATTAATACCCAATGATGAATATTTCTTGTGATATTAAAATATGAATATAGTACTCCGGTTGACAATTCTACTAGTACTTTCTCCTCATTTCCTGATATAGTCAAAAGGTAGGTTTGAAATTCAAACTCAAAATATATAATTTGTGCATTTCATATTTCACCCACAAGAATAATAAAAATGGTAATTTAAAAAATACAAAATGAAGTAGTGATTTGATTAGAAAATAGTATAACACAACATTTTAAAAATAAGGCTTGAATTATGACTCTAAAAAGTGTTCTGACAGCTTTCAAGGACATGATATATTTTTTTTTTAATAATGTTTGGATTGTTTGGTTAATAACTAAAATTCATCAAAATCAAAACCAAAATATATAGGAAGATCAAATCGGAAAATAACAACAAATACTAAAAAAGAACTATTCAAACATTTTTTAAATTACCATTTTTTCTCCTTTTATTGCACTTAAAACATTTACCCGAAACTATCAAAGCACCTGACATTGCAAAAAATTTTCTCGTGGAAAGAAAAATTGTTAGCTATCTATAGTCTAAAATTATATGTAAAATATACATAAACTATTTTCGATTCACTCATATTATTCATAAACTTTGTTTTCATCTATTTGTAAATATAATTAATTTACGTGTCTTTATTTTTATCCTATCACCACATCCATAGCATAAGCGAACCACTCTATCTCATATGAGAGACATGTGCTTATTGTTCAGGGGCAAAATAGTTCTTCTAATACTATTACCACAAAAAAATAACTAAAATTCATCCGTAGCAAATCAATTTGTCAAGGTTTCACTTAAAAGAACTATTCCATAAACCCAAATTTTTTTTTATGGAAATAAAAATAGAATGACTATTTTACTCTTGAATGATAAGTATATGTTTCTCACGTGAAAAAGGGTGGCTTGATTCCTCCATAAGGTATGGTGTTGAGTAGAAAGAAAAGCATATAAATTAATTATGTATATAAATAGATGAAAATAAAGGTTATAAATTAATCATAAATAGTTAATGTATATTTTTCATTATTTCCATTTATATATATATATATTAACTCTCACGTGCATCTGTATTAGTGGAACGACGTCATTTCATTTAAGGTACATACAGATACATATAAATAGATTACACATAATAGAAATATATATATATATATATAAGGTGCGCTTAATGCACGCTCCAACTGTTACTGTAACAGAATTCTTGCTCCGCTTGGCTGGCTGCATGAGCACTGTAGCAAGAATTCCGTTATGGTAACAGTTGGAGCGTGCATTAAGGCACGTTTCGGAACGCACCTTTTATAGATATATATATATATATACGGATTTGCTAAGGTGCGCTCCGGAGCGCACCTTAATATGCGCTCCAACCGTTACCGTAACGGAATTTTTGCTCCACTTGGTTGACTGCATGAGCACTGTAGAAAAAATTCCGTTACGGTAATGGTTGGAGCGCCCATTAAGGCGCACTCCGAAGCGCGCCTTAGCAAAACCGTATATATATAATATGAAGAAAAATTGTCAAGGACTGATGGAATTTCTGAGGAGAAAAGAAAAAATATATATCGATGGATAATGATATGTGCTGTCTTTGTTGGTGGCTCCACGAAGATCTAAGATCACACGTGAAAAATAACGTCTGTAGGACACGTCTTCAATTTGAGATTGAAAAGAAAGTATATATTAATCCTTTATTTGGAATTGGATATTTTTATTTTGAATTGTTTAGAAATAATGTATTATTTTCAATTTATTAGCTAAATTTTTTTAAGGATTAATATTGTTAAATGTAAAATAAAATAATTCAATTAAATTTCTTAAAATTTATATAAGTTAAAATAGGATATTCAATTTGAACAGATGAAGTATAAAATAAAGGCATTATTGACAACATCTTAAAAATAAAACGGATAGACTTGATCGGATAGTTTTAAAGCCTCAATAATTTCGAACGATTCGCAACTTAAGTTAGACATTATTATTCCAATTAATAATTTTCTTAATTCATTTAAATTTAATATTCAATTTAAATTTTAATAAAAATTACTGAGTATTTTTATTTTAATTTAATTTATTAAATTATCTTTATAATTAATAATACTAATTGTGGGAGCATAAGGTTGCAGAATATTAATCTTTTAAATTAAAATGTTAGCAGGTCATGATTCTCTTAAGTTAATGAGTGTGTCAATAGAATTTTAAAATTTAAAATAAAGTATTTTTTAGAAAAATGGACATTAAGTTTTAAACATCTTAAAATAAATTATAAAGACATTTGATTTTATAAGAATTGAAATATATATTTATATATATATTAAGAACTCGTCAATATAATCTAACGAAGTGTTTTAGACTTATTCGTCGAAAAAGAATGCTTCATTGAAGAAACAAAAAGAAATCGCATAACAAGTTATTGTTACTTTATTAATGGGGTTAAGATTAATTTATACATCATATTGTATAATTAACGTAAATTTACAATAGGAATGAAAAATTAATAAATATCCTATTTATTTAAGATATTAAGGAATAAATTCGTAGAATGATAAAATAAATAATACTATCTCCATCCGAAATTGAATGTTTCAATTTGACTTGTATAAATTTTAAAAAAATTAATTGAATTAGTTCATTTTATACTTGACCATACTAATTACTTTAAAAATTTTAATTAATTTGATTAAATGAGACATTTATTTTTTGAATAATTCAAAATATAAATATGAATATTTAATTTAAAATGGTGCGATTAATAGCAAATTTTGATTTTGATAAGTTTATGAAAAGAAGTATGGCCCACACACTACTGTATTTAAAAGTTACATAAAAGTCGTTTCAATTCTTTGTACGATGCCAGCTAGAGAAGTGCTTCGTGCATATTTCCAAGTTTTTTTTTTCTCACCGCCGCTTTGGCGGCTAGCAAGGGATTATCAGTGATGACAGCTGACGGCACTTCAACGGTGCTCTTTAAGTGCCGCTGTTGTACACATTCTATTTCATTTTATTTATTTATACATTTTCCAAAAAAAAAAAAAAAATCCTAAACGAAATGAGAAGTATATTTTAAAATGTCGTCTTGATATCATAATAAAATTACTCTAAAAATATTATTTGATAATTATTTATCTTAATTTCAATACAATACCCAGATAGATTAATTATAAATGAGACGGAGAGCGTACTTAAAAAAAAAAAAACTCTCTATTCAAATTATAAAGGATCATTTTTTATTTTAATTAAATTATCATAATTAGTATTGTAAATAGTAAATTTCAAATGTAAATTTCTTAATTTAACGAGTTAATGAGATACTGTCTCTTCTAATTAAAGAGTTATTAAAAAAAAATGCAATCATAAAAGATAATTATGAAACTTTTTAAATTAAAAATATTTATAATAATGTTTAAAAGAAAAATAAAGGTCAATTTTGTTGAGAATCTCTTATCGAATATTTGTAAAGGTCAATTATATTATATATGGATTTGGACGATCTTCTTTCCTTGAGTTAGCTTTTGAAGTTTGAATTAGACTCAAGTCCAATATTTTAACAAATTTCAAATAAACGGATTTGCTAAGAGCGCGCTGTAATGCGCTTTTCAACCGTTACCGTAATGGAATTCTTGCTCCACTTGGTTGGCTGCATGAGCACTGTAGTAAGAATTCCATTACGGTAACGGTTGGAGCGCACCTTAACAAAACCGTTCGAATAAAATGTACATTATATAAATAAATAAATGATGGGTTGCCCTACAAATCGGTATGAGAAGAATAATAGAGATCTGATTTGTGTGTACTCAGCAAAGATCAGTCGACCTCTAAATGGAGAGGAGAGGATGTTCTCTGCAGGACATTATCCATGGCTTTCATGGTGGACCTTATTATGTCCATTCAACTGCTTCCACATACTTTCTTTCTCCTTTCATATGCTTATGTAACATTGTTATCATCATTATTATGTTGTAGAAATTTAATTGGATTCTCTCTCTCTCTTCAATGTTGATGTCAATGTCCCCAAAAGATTAAATTACTTGGGATTTAGTTGATTTTTTAAAACTTTTAATATATTAAAAAATAATAATTAAAGATTACGAATAAAATTTTTATTAATATAATAGGAAGATCCTAACCCGTTCAAATCTTCTAATAGGGCAACATTCAATAAAAATTTAGATGAATCATAAAATATCAAGTTTTCTTATGATTTTATTTTTTTATGATTTTATTTTATAATATATATATTTACAAAAATAATTTTAAAATTTGTATAAATTTTTTTATTAGTATATTATATTGTGTTAAATAAAAAAATATACTAAAAGAATAATCATTAGCAAATATCGGAAAATTTCACCAATGTTTCTACAATAATTTATTTAATGATTGATGTAGACCTGTTTAAAGAGATAATAAATTATTAATGGCATAAAACATAAGTGATCACTCAATTTGTTCTTTTTTTTAATTTAGCCACTAAACTTAAAATCCATTCAATTTCACAATTTCTCTTTACAAATTTGAACTAAGCCATTATGTGGTGGTTGAACAAGGATGGGAACACAAGCGCCACCAATAGGAGGAAGTACACCAACTTTCTTTTTATACATGTGACATGATTTGTAGAATGTAAATATATATATTTTTTTATTGAATTGGAAAATAATAATAATAATTTGATTTGAAGTGCAAAAAAAAAAAAAAGAAAAGAAAAAAAGGGTGATCTTCTTTATTAATGTTCACGGTCGCCTGTGACGTCAGAGGTTCCCTCTTCGACCATTTCCTTTGTTGGAATATTCTATTTTTTTCCCCTACTCCCTCTCTCATTTTCTCATTGTCAAACCATCTTTCTCTCAAACTCAGTTTTGATACCTTCACAATTGTCAATCGTGTAAAATAAGAGTAGTACCAAAGGTAGTACTTGCTATCTAAAATTGAAAGAAAATTGGCCATGGAGATTCCATGAGATTAGAAGTTAGTTCAATACCCCACCTAACGCAGGTGGACGTGGCAGGTTGAAAAATAAGAAATTTTGGAAGAAATCTAATAATAGGAATTCAAGAAAAATCGTAACTTTTAGTTTGGATGAACAGCAAATGCGATGAACAGTATGCCGGAACAGTGATGGTGAATAGTACTCCCAATGAATAGTGAGAAGGCAACAATTTTGAAAAATTTTCGAAAACTCAAACTTTGGAAAACCTGTCAAAGTTTGAGGCTTTTCGTCAATCTAACTTCTGAACTCGTCAGAGGTCAAGACAACGAAAAAATTGAGTTCTTCTCTTATAATCAAACTTCAATCTAAAGTATTTAAAGGATAAAGAAAGAAAAAACAAAACCTTGAATTCACAAGGAAAGAGATAAAACTCTGAAAATATTATTGATAGCAGATTGAATTCTTCAGCTCTTAGGCATTCATCCTTATTTATAATACTAGAAGTTCTATGTTCCTAATCAAACTAGGAAATAAAAACCAAGTAAACTATTAATAGCTAAGTACTGTATTCCTAATCAGATTAGGAAATAAAAATCAGGAAGAAAACAATAAAAAAAAATAAAACAAGTTTCTAAATAAAATTTTATCTAATTAAGGAAATAAAATTATTAAACAATTTTGATCTTGCTCGTCTACTTGTTCTGCGTCAAACTCCCCCTCTTGAAAAGAGCTTGTCCTCAAGCTTGTGTGTCTCTATGGAAGAAAGAAAGATGTTGCACATTGAACACATTGGAGATACTGTAACCATCTAGTAGTTCGAGCTTGTACGCATTGCATCCCAACTTCTCCAGGATTCGACAAGGACAAAATTTCCTATCCCTAATCTTGTGGTGGTCTCTTGTAGGAAATTGATCCTTGGCAAATGAAACCCAATTAAAATCACCAACATCAAACAGAACATCGAGTCGAGTCCGGTCAGCATATTCCTTGTATGCCGCATACGATCACTTTTCATATCTATAACAGACTCTTTTCTTTTTCTTCTTCTTTTCCTTGGAGATAGCAACATACTCAGGGAAAACTTGCTTTTCCAACTCTACTGTTTTCCTCTCAGATCTTTCAAGGGTATTAAAGGTAACCATTTGTGTTCTCCTTCCTTCATTAACTGATTGTTTTGGAGCACCATTTGAAGGATTATGTACAAACATGGGTGATGTTGAAGGGGAAGTAGAAGAACGATCGAGAACTTGCAAAACAGACACTACAGACTCTGAACTCCTTGATAGATTTGGACTCTGATCAAGTGGACCTGTCACCCTAACTATATGAGATACTGGCAAAGGGACAGGTTCTATCATAAGAGGAACATCGACAACAACAGATCTTCTAGACTCTGAAAAGGATTCTGCAATTGATGTGGTTGGAGTGGATCCTGAATTCATGTCCAGGGGTTCCACTCTTGGAAGCTCATAAGTGACATGAGGGCCCTCATACTCTAGCGCTATAGAATAGTCAAAAATGGCCAATTTTCAAGTAGAGGTGCTTGACGATAGGGGGGATAGAGTGAGGTGAATTCTTGAGCTGATGTAGATTTTTTTTTTATTCTGAAAGCTTGGTTCGCATTCCTGGTCCCTCAAAACACCCATCTGAAACAACTCCCTTGGTGGCGATTCTTGTTCCTCCTCGCCATTGTCATCTTCTCCATTGTGTCTGCCGACTAGTTCAGGCTGATCGGCTGGTTGTTGGATAGCCAACTGTTGCACCATCTGCTTCAAATTTTGCAACCGTCTGTCATGACTCTCCCGTTCCATCTGCATCTGCTTGAGCCTGCTCTCGAATTCCAGCTGCATCTCACGCAGATATTCTTCCCTTTCATGATGAATGGCTTCGATTAAGGAGACAATATTTTGTTCGAGGTTACCCCCAAACATCATAGATCTCCGCTCTGATACCAATTGACGTAAGTGGACGTGGCGAGTTGAGAAATAAGAAATTTTAGAAGAAATCTAATAACAGGAACTCAAGAAAAATAGCTACTTTTAGTTCGGATGAACAGTAAAAAGGTGAATAGTAAATAGATGAACAGTGCGGTGAACAGTAAGCCGGAACAGTGATGGTGAATAGTACCCCCGATGAACAGTACCCCCGATGAACAGTGCGATGGCAACAATTTCAAAAACTTTCGGAAACTCAAACTTTGAAGAACCCGTTAAAGTTTGAGGCTTTTCGTCAATCTAACTTCTGAACTCGTCAGAGATCAAGACATCGAAAAAATTGAGTTCTTCTCCTATAATCAAACTTCAATCCAAAGTAGTTAAAGGACGAAAAAAGAAAGAACAAAACCTTGAGTTCACAAGGAAGGCGATAAAACTCTGAAAATGTTCTTGATAGCAGATTGAATTCTTCAATTCTTAGGCATTCATCCTTATTTATAATACTAGAAGCTCTATGTTCCTAATTAGACTAGGAAATAGAAACCAAGTAAACTACTAATAGCTAAGTTCTGTGTTCCTAATCAAACTAGGAAATAAAAATCAGGAAGAAAATAATAAAAAACAAGTTTATAAATAAAATTTTATCTAATTAAGGAAATAAAATTATTAAACAATCTTGATCTTACTCGTTAACTTGTTCTGCGTCACTACCTAGAAGACTTTTAAGCACCCCTTTGAAAGCAACGATGATTGATTTTGGTTGAGTAAATCTAGTTGAAAACAGGTTCACCGTTCGATGGGTAAACTTGAAAAGGCAGACTATTACTACCAATGAGGCAATGGACCAGATCTGAAATATGGGGTGTGGGTGGGAGCACAGATCCTGTGAAGAGGCTAATGGGGTTCTGTGTTGAGAAAGGAGCGATGTCAGTGTTTGTGCGGCAACGACAAGAAGGGTAGATTGGTGGTGCGTGAACAGATCTGGGTTAGTTGATGGAGAGAGGCACAGATCCGGCAAGGCGTTTCCAAATCGGAGAAGAAGGAAGGAAATGCAAGAATCAGGCAAGCTGGCAGCAAAAGCAAGAAGATGAGGAAGAAAGAGAAAGGGCATAGAGGGAAAAAGATAGAGGAGAGATAGCCCGCAAAGTGCTAGTAGCGTTCTACAAATGACTGAGGACAGTGACAGATGATGGCAGGTGGCACCAAGCTTGAATGTTAATTTAGGGTTTATTATTATCATTATTATTTATTTAAGGGTAAATATTTTCCGTCGCTCCTGAATTTTTCAAAAATCTAGTTTTAGCCTCTCAACTATAAATCTTCTTCAACTATAAAAACGCATAAAAAAGAGCCCTTCTGCCCATTTTGGGCATTAAGCCCTCACGAAAAGGCCTCATGTGCCACACATGTGTTATTTTTCATTGGCAATTTTGTCCATTAATTTTTCTCTCTTTTTTCCTCTTCTTCCTCTTCTTCTTCTCTCCTCATTTTCAATAGATCTCTCATTAGAACAGTTGCAA
The DNA here is from genome assembly GCA_028571225.1 of Parsonsia alboflavescens. NCBI lineage: Eukaryota > Viridiplantae > Streptophyta > Magnoliopsida > Gentianales > Apocynaceae > Parsonsia > Parsonsia alboflavescens. Next base: position 15,478 of record JAOXNR010002276.1, read on the forward strand.
GAGGGGTCATAGTTTCAGAAAGACTTCGTTTCCCATTAAGCTTGATGCATCGTAAAGCAAATCGAAGCGCTCTGGAAGTTTCTTCACCTGAAGACATTTATTTATACCTTCAAAAACATTCACCATTAATTCCGCTATTAATGCACAAATTATTCAAATGCCCAAACCTCCACATAGTTTGAAGTGATCGGTGTGCCAATATGAACAAAATCACTGATTGATTTTTATTTTTTCCCAACTCTATCAAGTTCCTCCATCTCACTGGTATTTTCCTTGTGAACGAGTAATTGACCAACTCAATTTACACAATTTTTTTGAATTTGAGTTGGAAACTCGGAATTCACCCAAAGTGTTTGTTGTCTAGGGAAGTTGGCTTGGTGTGAATGGGTTGTAGGCATGATAAATCCATTTGAGGCCGGTTATAGTTCCGACAGCGAAAAGAATGGGTTTGGAGAACGTAGGTTGTTCACTCTCAAGAGGTTTGATTCCATTGTGAACAATTTCTCTCTAAGTAGGTGGTGGAGGAAGTAACTGATTTTGACTGACAAATAGGTGATCTAAAGCTGTGATCATTATATAGGTTTCGTGGTGAAGGAGATGGTGCTTCTTGGTTAAAGACATTTCTAGAACTAGATCACTCGGCGTGATCGGAGATGTTTAACTGGGCGGACAACTCAGAAGGAGTTCCTTGGAGAGAATTGTAGTTAATATTCAATCTTAAGCCATAAAAGACTATATTAAGGCTGTAAAAGAGGTCCGGAGAAGTGACGCCAACTCTATCAACTGTGATGGAATTGCCGGAAGCCACCATGGACAACTTAGTGATGCTTTGATTTGTGAAGAAGAAAGGAAGAGGAGCAGGGGGAAAAAAGAAAAAAGAAAAAAAATTAAAAGGTCCAAAATACCCCTTAAAAATAGCATGTGAATGTTACACGGGGCTTTTACGTTAGGGCTTAAATGGATAGAAAGACTCTTTTTTATACATTTCATATTTAGAGGGTTAAATCCAGTCGATTTATAGTTGAAGGGCTAAAATCAGATTTTGAAAAGTTCATAGGATTCCAACACTATTTACCTTTTATTTAAAGATTAAATTGCCAACATGAATATTATTATTAGAAATATATATATTTATTTATATTTATATATATCGAAAATGTTATAAAGTGCACTGTTAAGTCTTTAATAGTCAAAGTTAACGGTAAACTTTTTTTATTTAAAAACAAAATAAATTTGATCTAGTACCCTCTAGAGTTTAGTTTATATTTTTAGATATAATATATAAAATATTTTTATAAAAAATAATTTTTTTAATTGAAGATTTAATTTTTTTAAAATAAAATCAAATATTAACCATTAATTTTGACCGTTAGATACTTAACTGGACGCTCTGTATGGACTGTACTAATGCACTTTATAAATTTGATCCAGTACCTTCTAAAGTTTAGTTTATATTTTTAGATATAATATATAAAATATTTTTATAAAAAATAATTTTTTTAATTGAAGATTTAATTTTTTTAAAATAAAATCAAATATTAACCATTAATTTTGACCGTTAGATACTTAACTGTACGCTCTGTATGGACTATACTAATGCACTTTATAACATTACCCATATACATATATTGGAAATGTTATTGTGTGCTATGGAGCACACACTAACAAATGCTCTAATTAAGTCTCTAACAGTCAATTATCTTATTTTTTTAAAACAATTAATTAAAATTTAATCAAGTATCCTTAGGATTTTGTTTATCCTTTTAAGGTTTAGTTTATAACAAATATTTGAAAAAATAATTTTTTATATAAGAATTTATTTTTTCTTAACAACTAACCGTTAATTTTGACTGTTAGAAACTTAACCGGAGCACTTGTTAGTGTGTGCTCTATAACACACATTATCATTCCTTTTCTATATATATATAGGTTGACGTGGAAAATACATGTCATCCTTACCGAAATATGAGTATACTTGCAACTTTATATTTGTTGGATCACCACATGGTGACTTAGCTGTTCAAATTCTTAAAGAAAAATTTTGAAATTAAATAATTTTTTAATTTAATTGCTAAATTGAAAAAACAAGAACAAGTTCAGTGATTACTTTATCTGTTATGCCAATTATTAATCGACATTTTAAGTAAATTGAAAATATTCAAATGTTAAAATATCATGAAAACTTAGAATCTACTTGGTTCTCTTTTTGAATTTTTTTTCTTGAGTATAGAATTGTTTCATGAAACAAAGAACCAAAAAAAATTGTCTGTCAATTTTTACTTTGATAACAAATTTTGTAGCAATTTACAAATATTTTAAATTGTCCCAAATTTCTTAAAAAATATTGTTTCATATATAATTCACACCAAAATTTTATATAAACGTAACAAAAAAAAAAAAGTTAGAAAAGTCATTAAATTTATGAATTGAATTAAATTTACATCATAATATAATTAACTTTTAATAAAAAGTAAAATAATTAATTCATGCACAAAAGTTTACATGTGAAAAAATATAAAATATGAAGTACACACACAAAAAAAAAAAAAACTATTTTTGTAGAAATTATTTTAATAGTCATAATAATAAAATATAAAAGAAACATAGGAGAAATCCATTGTCCATTTGTTGTGTACATTTTTTTCATAGTCATTATTAATGTACATTTGTTGTGTTTTCGCCCCCTAATTTTATCCATTGTTTTCTTAAAGATAATATCACCCATTATTTTACTTCTAAAAATCTTAAGGGATAGTTAATCCTCCTTTTTAATTGATATTTTGTATAAAAACAAAGATTACATTGGCCTTTCTATTTTGCAAGATAAGGGCAATTTAGTTTAAAATACTTAGTTTTTCTTAATGAATCTTACTTAGTGTGTAAAAACTTTAATTATTTATTTTACTCAAAGGAGAAGAGTGTACAAACTATTTCCGACCTTTTCACTATTTGAATTTCAATAACTCGTTTTTGAAATTAATAAAATTTTTTACAAAATTAAGTCAAATTCAATTCTTTATGTTTACCCAAATTAAATTGTTACGTTCAATTTCAAATGGGGAAAATACTATTTACCCGGAGATTAATATCTATCCCGCAATACATTTGGGAGGTTTTCTATTTCCTATGATTTGATTAATTATTTTTCTCTAAAGAAAATTCACAAGAGAAATTATTAAACTATGAAAAAATCCCATGTTGTCAAATCATTAAACTTAAGTCAATTATATGCAACAAAACTTTAAATTAGTATTAATGGTGATGATTTTTGATTCATGATTAGACATGGAATGCCTTCCTACTGAAAATTGAAAAATCTCTGTAGGCAATCTGATTACAAAATTGACCTGAATTGCACCGGTGAGAGAGCATGGGAGGGACCCCGAAACGTTGAAATTTCGGAAAAGGCTTGATTTGAGAGTACTTTCAAGCAAGACATATAAATAAAAATAATAAATATAATTTGAAGTTATTAAGTAGGAGGAGATTATTTCACAAGACATCCCACATTAACCTACCAGAAAGGACCCGATGAGTTATGGTATTATTAATCATGATGATCAAATTCAGACATCCTTAGTGAACCCATGGTCTTTAACAAGCTTTTTGCCCCCACTCATAATAATTACTAGTTCATATATATATATATGGACCTAATTTACCTGTTGGAAGTTCCATGGTCCTAATAATTATATTCTCCATTCCCATCCCAATCAAACTTCAAAACGGAAATGAAACAATATTTTATCATGACATGGTGAACCATACAAATTCTTATTATTTTCTCCTTCTTGAACTGAATTGATAAAAAGTATAAGGAGTGCATCTGACTTTCATAAAATTACTAATATATCCTTCTTATTAATTTAATTACCAATGGTAGTCCTGGGTTTGTGAATGCAAATCCTTTAATTGAGGAGGTCGTTGGTAAGATTTTATATGGAAAATATATTTATTTATTGATCACACACATATTTAGTGGTTAAATTCCATCTTTATTAACTCAAGGTTTTAGAGTAGGTAAAAAAAAAGAAAAATAATATTAATTTGTCTATGTAAAAAAAATGAAGACAAGAATTTACTTTTAAATTACCGTTGGTATGGTCTCTACTTTTAGGTTAATGAAAAAAAGGAGCACCAATTGTGAAACATGCTACTCTCATATTCCTTTTGAAGAGGAGGGGTTGAGATCAATGATTATCTTTGGAATTGAAATACATGTTGTTTATTTTATAATAGACAAAAAGATTCTCTCTCTTTTTTTAATTGATTAATATATTTAATTAAGCTCTTGAGACAACATAAGTTTGGCGGTGTGTCAAAGAACCTAATCATTTGGGAGAAGGATGAAGGGAAAGAAAAGGGCTCCATGATCATCATTTCTTGAAAAGGAAGTATATCTTTGTCGATGTGTATATATATATATATATATGTAACTAATTAAAGATTATAAATTATAAAGGAAAATACCTTAAAGTTTTCCTGTTTCCTATGTTGTATACTATACATACTCTCGGTTTTTCTAATAATAATTTATTAATAATGGGATTATTATTTTTTTTTTTTGAAAAATTTCATAAAATATTCACTGGTTGGAGGTTTTTAAAATTGCTTAAAAGACTCTCCTAAACGAATAAAAGAGGGGTTTAATTTAAAGGTCGTGAACAATCCTAGAAAATAAGAAGAAGAGATAAAGAAATTAATGGAAAACAATTATTTGAATTTGAAATAAAATTTTTAAAAATTGTGTAATTTATGAGACATGAGTTATTATTATTATTATTATTATTTCGTTCAGTTGAGCACATTTTCTTTAAAATAAAAATAAAAAGCCCAAATGAGGCTCACACGAAAAAGCCAACAGTTTCCAAATAGCCACATGGTGTGGACTGTGGAGAGTATCCTTAATTTTCATTTGAATGCCCACATAGTATGAGTCCTCTGATCGGTAGTCTTTTTGGATCAAGCTGCCCCGTAAGACTCTGGTCCCGTAAAGCCCATGTCCTCAGATTTTACTCGATTTTGGTCGACTTGGTTCGTGGAACTTGACCCCAATAAAAATAGAACATTTTCTAAATTTAAATAAGCTCATCAAGATGGTTGTTTGGTACTTGGGATATACTTACTTACTAATAATAGAAATTTATAGTCTTTACATCTCCTTTTATCTTTGTCAACTTATTAGGAATTATTTAAATTAAAAAATTGAACACAAATATGTTACGTAATTGTAAAATATCAAACATAAACTCGACAATTTGAATTTAACTACCTTAGCTTTTTCAAAAGTTGATTTTAATAAAAATTTTATGAAATAATCTTTATTTAGTTTCCCCGCTGGGCCTCTGAGTTGGGATTCACTGAAAACAATTGTAATTTGAAGTCCAATAATAATTGATCGTGAGTTGAGTAAATCCAGTTGGACCAAAATTTGACCCTACCGCATGGATAATTGGACCATTTAATCTCCAAATTTATTACAAGTTGCAACTTTTATCTTTTTTCTAATTTTTTGATTAAAAAAAAAAACAAGCCGTAACCACCCGCTTTAGTCAACACTCCCATTTGTTTTAGAAGTAAATTAAATATTTCATCCCAACATTTGTTTAACTAACTTACAAGTTTCACATTAAATATCTCTAACTATAAATATAGAAACAAAAGAGGAATGGAAACAAGTAGAGATTTGGGGATCATAAGGGGCAGGTAAAGGCACCGGCATGGTAGGCGGTGGAGTAAGATAGTAGTCGGGGTATTGGTAAAATGGCAGAGCATTAGGACTTGGATATTGTGGAGGATATGGGGTCGCCGGGGTAAAAACATATCGGTTAGCAATTATATTAGGCTGCGGTGGTGGAGGAGGCGGATGGCTCTAGCGACTGCAGTTTCTTCGTCAATTATGAATACCACCACTGTCAACGTTTCCTATCAAAAATTACGATAACTAGAAAAGAAAAAAAAAACATACAATCATCTACTTAAAGAAGCATAAATATCAATTAAATTCCTTGAAAAAGAACAAAATCAGACAATATCCACAGCTTTCAGGTTGAGAAGCTATTTTTCCTGTTCTTTTCCCGAAACTTTGGTTTTAAACGGAAACCCAATCAGGAAAGGGGAAAAAAAATTAAACTCTGCAATTATTAAGAGATATGGGGAAAAATTAGGAAAAGATATTGTTTTGTTAGTCAATTAAGCTAATGTGGGAGTAAAATGCCTAATTTGTCCATGAAACCAATTGGAGTTTTGGCTCATTTGGGTAGTTTCGACCCTTTTTATCAAAAAAATTAGAAAAAGAACTAAAGTTACCTTGTAATATATTCAGGGACTTTAAAAAAAATTTTTTAAAAAATGGGGACAAAAGATATCAAAGGTAATATATTTGAGGAATACAAGCTCCAATTATCGCTTTAATACATCTTCTAAAGTTTATTTTTCTAATCTTTTATTTGGAGTCTCAAGATGTAATTTTTTATGAAAACTTGTGATGTGGATCTAGTTCACTTCCCGATACATAGATCTTTGGATTTGCTAAAGTGCGCTCCGAAGCATACCTTAATGCGCACTCCAACCGTTACCGTAATGAAAATTTTCATTTGCTTGATTGGTTGCATGAGCACTGTAGCAACAATTCCGTTACGATAACAGTTGGAGCGCGCCTTAGCAAAACCGCATAAATCTTATGTCTTGCATGAAGATTAGTATTTGTAACAAAAATTTCTGATGAGCCATATGATTCAATAGATTGGATTTAGAACAGAAATTTTCTTTTTTTTTTTTTAATAGAAGATTAATCAAAAACAATAATATTAATAATAAAATTCAGATGTGAAAACCCTAAATATAAAAAATGCCGTCGATTTTCGCGGCGAGGAACTGAGGCGTCTAGATTTCGATCCACCTTGCCTGTAAAGGTCAGAAACAAGTCTTCAATTTTCTTTGCTTTAGATAAGCAGCACCATCCCTTATTTTTCGATGGCAAACTGCTAGCCGCTTCTTCACAAAGAATTAGACCGGAACCAGAAAGGAAAGCCAATCCCCAAATAAGCTTATGTTCGTGGACTGAAAGATTTACGTGTATTTGAAGAAAAAAGAAGAGATAGACGGAAGGTGAAGAGATACCAGAGAGTGGCAACAGAGTGGAGTGACTCTCGAAGGCAAATTCTAGGGTAACTACTCTTTAGCGGCTGACCAAAACGATGGGCGACTCCAGAGTGGCGGGCGGTGCTTCGTTGCCTTCGGGACCCGACGGAACGAAGCGCCGAGTGACATACTTCTATGAACCCACCATTGGGGACTACTACTATGGTCAGGGGCATCCTATGAAGCCCCACAGAATTCGGATGGCTCACAATCTCATAGTTCATTACTCTCTGCACCGAAAGATGGAAATCAATCGCCCATTTCTGGCAGTGCAGGAGGACATCAGGCGCTTTCACTCGCAGGAATATGTCGATTTTCTTGCCACAGTTAGCCCAGATATGATTCAAGACCATGCCCATGCGCGTCAGCTCAAGCGGTTCAATGTGGGCGAGGACTGTCCAGTTTTCGATGGGATTTTCCAGTTTTGCCAGGCATCGGCTGGTGGTTCCATGGGCGCTGCCGTGAAGCTTAATCGGCAGGATGCTGATATCGCCATCAATTGGGCCGGTGGGTTACATCATGCCAAGAAAAGTGAGGCTTCTGGATTTTGTTATGTGAATGACATTGTTCTAGGCATTCTGGAGTTGCTCAAGGTTCACAGGGTATGGTTTTCATTTCTCTTCTCTAATTCTATTTTATTTAATTAATTTATTTGTTTCTCTCTTGGGATTTGGCAATTATTATTATTATTTTTTTGTAAGTATCCTTATGACTTATGAGACATGCAAGAAGAAGTGTTTTTTTTTTTTTTTGGTTTTGTCAATGTGATTTATTGGATTGCTTGATGTATTCTGTTTTACGGCTGTTCATTCATTGGAATCAGTTGTACCGGCTTTATTATGTTTTATTTGTGGTTTATATCCTCTGTGGCGAGAAAAAGACGGTTCCTCTAGTTCTATGTGGGAATAGTTGTTTAGGCTTGGATTAATTTTGTTAGCATGCATAATTGTTGATATGCTTTCTCTTGTAGGGTGGTGAAGCAATCTTGGGGCTTAAGAATTTCTGTGATTGTAATCAATTCTCTTTTTGTGTCTATAAATGATATATAATAGATATTCCCTATAATGCCATCCTTCTAGTACTGATTTGCTGCCATGGTTGAGGGCAATTGAAAGACAAGTTGAGTAGGGGAAGAAAATGTAAAAGTTAGGATAAAAAGACATTTTAAATTTTGATGTAGAATGAGAACACATATGAGAATTTGGATTTTATTTTTTGTGCCAGGGCCGGGGGGGTGGGGGGTTTGGATGAAATAACATTTTCAAGTTTTGACATTGAATTTAAAGAAATTTGAAAGATTGGACACTGAAAGAAAATGAATAAAGTTACATTTTAAGTTAGGTGGCTTACTGGCTTATCTTTTTTATCAATTATATCATAAGTCAGGAAATTTTTCCCCATTTTACCTACCGTACCTCTACACCTGGCTGTAATGTCCATTGCTTACAATTTTTTGACAACAAAAACAACATATATCATTGAGCAACAGTTTTTTTCTGTCTCTTTTTTTAACAATTTTCTTGATGGCTCTTTCTTTTCTACTCTACTGTTTCCATGTGATAAACACATAACCATTACCTTTCTATTCTACAGCGTGTATTATATGTAGATATCGATATCCACCATGGTGATGGTGTAGAGGAGGCATTTTTCACCACGGACAGAGTGATGACAGTGTCTTTCCATAAATATGGCGACTTTTTCCCTGGTACGGGGCACATTAGAGACATTGGGGAAGGCAAAGGGAAGTACTATTCTCTTAATGTCCCATTGAATGATGGAATTGATGACGATAACTTCAGCAGTTTATTCCGTCCTATCATCAAGAAGGTTATGGAAGTCTATCAACCTGATGCTGTTGTTCTTCAGTGTGGGGCAGATTCATTAGCTGGTGACAGATTGGGGTGCTTCAACTTGTCTGTTAAAGGTCATGCTGATTGTTTACGTTTTCTCAGATCTTTCAATGTCCCTTTGATGGTGTTGGGTGGTGGTGGTTATACAATCCGAAATGTAGCTCGCTGCTGGTGCTACGAGGTCTACTCTTTCCTCTCATTCTCTCTTGTGTGCTTGTCTGTGCACCACCTGTGTCCCTGTTTGGTCTCTTTTCTTTCCTTTGTCGTCACATGCTCTGAGGAACCTTTGCTCATTGTAATTTTGATGGTGCTTCAGTCCAGTCCAGTCTATCTTCTTTGATGTATGTACGGTGTTTGCTTGTATGGATTCATTGGGCTGGGTTGGTGAATGTGAAGTTCCACTGATTCTATAGAGTATCTGCTAAAGTTCTCTCTGTTTAACTTTCAGACAGCTGTTGCAGTCGGGGTAGAACCAGATAATAAATTGCCTTATAATGAGTACTATGAGTACTTTGGTCCGGACTACACCCTCCATGTGGAACAAAGTCAGGTGGAGAACAAGAATTCTTCTAGAGATTTGGAGAAAATCAGGTAGGTGTCAAGGTTGCAGTTTCTTTGAACAATTTAACAGCCCCCCACCCAAAAAAAAAAAATTTGCAGTTCTTTGCTGCAATATGTGCTCGATTTCAATTCAAAGTAGCAATCTGCTAGGCCAGAGCGCTGAAAAAATTGATTGGGGGCAAGAATGGATTATCAAACATAGAATTTTGGTACTACACTTTTAGCAAATAGTGCAGAGTCTGCTAACTGTAAGAGTGAAGATGACCTCTCTGTATGGTGTTAATTAAGGACACTGGAATATCATATATTCTATGTAGTTAATATAGTTAAAATAATGACATGTCTATCGAAGTGTCGGAGTGAAATGGAAAGGAATAAGTACTAAAGAGTGACGAAATTTCTTAGTTGATAATGTTCTTCATTTTTGCTAATGAGTATGGCCTCTAGAATCTGAATTTGAAATTCAAATTGGCTTTTCAGGAATATACTACTTGAGCAACTTTCTAAATTGCCACATGCACCAAGTGTGCCATTTCAGACAACACCCACTGTTACATCAATCGCAGAAGAGGTTAGTGGTTGCCTTTATGTAAATTTTGTACCAGGATTTTTCCCCCCTGTTATTCTTCCTCTTAATCTGATTGATACTGTTGGATAACTTTCTTCAGTTTGAGGAGAAAATGGATGCAAGACCCAAACCTCGGATTTGGAATCGTGAGGCTACTTATGACTCTGACTCTGATGCAGATGAAAAGCCTCTAACCCGTAGTTTACATACTGAGGCTTCTGGAACAAATGATGCTCACATGAGGTAGAGCATTAAAGTTTATATGTAACTGTCTGGCTATAACTTTTCCTGTCTGGGATGAGTAGAAGGGCACCCTGCAGCTAGGTGTATCACTTTTGTTCTGCTACATTTTTGGGTTAAGAAAGGCTTGAACGTAATATATGGCTACAATCAAACTCAAGTCAAGTTAAGCATTATGTATCTCACTATATGTGGGTCCTTTCATTTTATTGATTTATGTTACATAGGCTTCCATTGGAATCAGTTGTACTTACTAAGTCTGAACTATTGGCAAAACAATAGCAAGGTAGTAATCTGCATAGCAGTCTTATAGGGCTTCCTAGATTCCACATCTCCTGCTCCCTATTTTAAAAAGGTCCTATCCTCTAGCATATTAAAAAAGAAGTATGGTTGAAATATCATCGATGTTTTAATCTGTGTATGTATGGTTGTGTCAGTATGCACTATATTAAGCGCAATTTAGAGGGTTAAGCATAACAGTGTAAATAAAATTTCAAATTTGGAGCAAACCTGTATTATAGCAACTTGACCTGTGACTCAAGCCTGAGCATAGCTTAATTGAATGTCAATCCTAGCTACCTGCTACTGCATTGGAGTTCCATTTTCATGTATATACTCGTGTATTCGTTTCGCCCATCTCATCTGTTGACAATATTTGGTTTTAGAAAGTAATTTTACTCCTTTGGGAGATGATGTTAAACTGTGATACACGGTCCAAATGATCAGTCAGTATTTAATGTTGTTTTTTGGGATTATGGATTATTCATGTTTTATCCTGCTAAGCTGAAGTGGCTATAAATTTTGTCTCAGGGATGTTGCTGATGACCTCAAGGATGAGGACGTGACAAATACAGGCTGATGTGTTTCTCTTATGAACAGCATTATACCCGATAAACATGTTGGGCAAACATCTGCCATTCTGGGTAGAAGTATCATCCATGTGAAACACCGTATTAGGTTAACAGAATATACTGATGAGAAACATGTTAGTGCTTTAGGGACAGACTTTATTTTGTTACATTAGCAATTAGCAATTTACCTTGTCTAGGTTATAGGGAGTCTGTCAAAATGTAAATGATTTTGCAATGCAATTGGGAACTTGGGATGACTGACACCCACTCTCCCATAGTTCTTTGGATTTGCTGGCATGATAAAAAACCTTACATCTGGGAGGAGTCATCTTTTGGTTTTGGAGCAGCTAGAGATATGGATATCTTAAACTTGTTGGGAAAAGGTAGGTTACCATTTATAGAAGTTTGAAGTAGGAGATAATATGGTGAGGAGATCTCTGTTTGAGTTTTGGAGATCTCTCTCTCTCTCTCTCTCTATATATATATATATATATATATATATAAAGAGAAGAGTGCATAGTTAGTCAATATTGGATTTTATTTAAAATAAAATAAAATTTTCAATAAAAAATTATTTTTTAAAATATATTTTATATAGTATATCCTAACCGGATAAATTAGATTTTAGGGATATTGAATCAAATTTATTATTATTTTTTAAATAAAAAATTACTAATCGTTAGAGATTTAATAATGCATTTTATCATTTTCATGTATATATATGGATATATATTAGGGTCATATCATTGTACGTGAAATTTGTTGGTAGGGTGGGGTTTAATTCAGTTTTGGTAGAGTGAAGTAAAATCAGAAGGAATTCTCTTTTTGGTGCCTTTCTTTAGGGATAATGTTGAATATTTAAATAAATGACTTAATTATCTTCAAAAAAATAAAGTTATTAGTTGAACTTCGATTCCTATGAAAGCCAATTGAAGAAACGTTGTCTCCCGAGCAATACCTCTTTCTTTAGGGTTCAGAATTGGTTTTCATTTAATTTTCCGTTTGGTTTGGGTCCCTATCTTTGATTGGGTGAGTACCGAAAGTACCCTTGGTGTTGACCCAAAAATGGAGAATTTCCATCGAAAAAAAAAAACACAAATTGCACACAAATTCAGGCAAGGAGGGGTTAACTGTAAGAAGTTAAAAGATTTAAGATTAAAAATAGGGATATTGACTTGGATAGTGTGTAAAGATATGAGAATTTTGCATTGCCGTTGACTTGGCCCGGAAAACACAAGATCAAGCAAGGACTATGAATTTTTAAAAATTCAACGATTGGTCTTTTTCTAGTTTTTAAAAGCAACTTTTTAAGTTCTTGAAATTTAAAAGTCTATTTGGATTCAAACATATGAGATTTGGTTTTATTTTAGTTATAGACTATAATAATACTCTTAAAACTTCATCAAAATTTCAAAGTGAGCCATCTCAAATCCTAAATTCACATTCATCCTTCTGTACACTGAATGCCTCCAATGAACAACTTTCAAGCCGTTCCGCAATGTCGAACTGCCTCCTTCAGCCGCTGTCTTGGCCCACCCATGAAAGAAGAACGTTCCATGGTTCCAAAGCTTTCATCTCTTCAATCTTCTCAATAAATTCTTGTTTGTGATTTCATACCCATGTGTAACAAACTAATTAACCCAGGAGCCACCTACTTCTCTCCAACAAACTACTCATCCTGAAATCTTTAGCACAAAAAGCCCAAATTCAAAACATCCATTACCCAATTAAAATCAAAGATCATATAGGATTGGTGGTTTTGCCCAGTAGCCATTCTCAACGAAAGTATGAACATGGTAAACAAAAGAAGCTGGCAGCTCACCTCTACATTTTTCACTCAAAGCTTTAGCCCCTTGCTGATCTGATTCTCTTTCGAAGCGCAAAAACCAGTCTCCGATTGCTTGTCCCCCAAAACACTACATTCTAATTCATCATAGAAAATTGAGATGAAACCTACATCTTCTATTTTGTGCTTTGATTGATGCCCATATAAGATATCCATTCAAGGGGACTACTTATTTTGCTTTGAGTAAGTGGAGAGAAGAGATTAAGCAGAAGAAGAATTTTTTTTTTTTGGGTTGCTCAAAGATAAGTCTAAGATGTCGGCCAACAAAAGATGAGAGAAAAGAAAAGGGGGAGAGGCCAAAGTAGACTTGTAAATGGGTCTCAATGGGTCCAAAACCTAGTATCCCGAACCCGTCCGTTTACCTGATAGGTAATATAGATAATTACCTGATTTCGACTTATTAGAGTACGGGTAACAGGTTGGATATGTTCGATCCAATTATATATTTCCTAAAATCTATTACTTGATTGGCCTCTGTGGATGCTCTGGAAGTGGATGTTTGTAATGAATTCGTAGGTGTACTCGACATCCTAAAAAAATAATATTAATTATTTGCATTTTTCTAACAATATTATATTAAGTAATTAAGAAAACAAAAGTGTGTTATAAGAACCCAACAAAAACTCCTCAAAGAGAAAAACAAACCCAAGCTTCAACCATCCAAACACCCAACTTCTTTTCAAACCTCACCATAGCAGGCATGCAGTATGGTGAAGGTAGTATCCAAAAGTTAGCGTTTATATTGTCTCGAAAAAGGGGAAAAAAAGGCTCATTTTATCATAAACATGAAATCTTCACCATTGTTTTGCAATCTGTCATTTTCTTACGTGGTTCCCATAGCAAATCAACTATTTTCTGAAATGGACCCCATGGATACAATACCCCTCCCCAAAGGTGAAAGATCTTAAAGCCGTCATTTTTAGTTTTAATTTTTTAGATTCTCAAACTATTCTCCTGACTTGACTCCCTCATAGTATTAGAAAAGATTGATGTGCAAGAATAAAAACCAAACTTTCGAAGAAGAGAAGAAGTAGAAACTAAGAGACCGACCTGAGAGAGTACAAATTGCCTACCAACGGGACTAAATCGGATGACATCTCCATGTGTTCTTTCTTGTCGGAGGTTGAAGATCGATGTTCGAAGAGAAGAGAAGGAAGGTGAGTGAAGAGTTGTAAGTAGGACTGTCGGAGAGTGGTTTGTAAGTTACAGGAAATGAGTGAGTGACGAAGGGTGAGGTGGTAGTGCAGAGTGAAAAATGATTTGTAAGAAGTTAAAAGATAGGGTTTCATCTAAGTTAATCACAACCGTTAGATATAACTTAGGATAGATCTAATGGTTTATAAAAACTCCCTTTTTTTTTTTAATTAATGTACTATCCGAGTAGGGTCCTAAACGATTACGAGATAGTTAATTCCGATTTCCTAGGCCTAAAAATCATATATTGGTTCCGAGATAAATGGGTCAGTTACGAGTTTGAATTCGAATATACTCGGCCCATTGATAGTTCTAAGCCAAAGGATAGAGGAGGAAAATGGGTAAAAAACCCGTGTTCTAGACTTGAAAAGAGGTTGAAGATGTTTTTTTTTTTAAAAGTAAAATGAGTGATTTTTCAAAAATTGAGTTTAGTCAAAGTAAGTCAAATCTTGTCCAATTAGCATTTTGGACATTTTGAAGTTTTTGAAAACTCAAAACCTTCTATCCAAATGCAGCTAATAGGATTCAGAAAATTAAAAATAAGGATATGGATCTAGATGTAATAGTCCTTGAGCCATGTTCACATTTTTATTTTGAATTGTTTTGAAATTATTGTCTCATTTCCTAAATAAGTTAATTTTTTTTAAAGAAATTGATGTTATTAAGTATAAAATGAATTAAGTCAATTAATTTTTTAAAATTTGTGCAAGGTAAAATGGAACATTTAATTTCAAATGGAGAGAGTAATATTTTTAAAAGGGTAAAAAACATCAGTTGATCTTGAACTTTCTTGCTCGTCATCTATTAAATCATCGAAAATTGTTTTCCAATAAACAAGACTTAAGAGAAGTTACCCTTTCGTTCATTTTGGGTGTTAACAGAGGATGGAAACCACTCAGGTGACCTACATACTCATTTTTTCAGGGATATTTCCTCCTTTTTCCTTTTCCTCCAAATCAAACTCTAACTTCCATTTTCAAGGATAAAAAGTATGAACCTAGAGGGCTAAGTTAAAAAGGATGCTAGATTAAGCTCTTGATTTAGTTGAGTATATTGAAATATTTATAGTGTTTACCAAAAGATAGAGAAGTTCTATTATTGACTTGGTTTGAAAACTACAAAATCAAAGAAGAAGTTATAAGGCCTAAAGCAAGGTTTTGTGGATCAAATCAGACCGGCCAAATCGGGAACCGGTCAATTGATCAATCCGAGGTTAAAAATCAATTATCATGAAAACTGGTGTTATTTTATCAAACTGCTTCAAAAGGATCGGTTCAACCAATAGATCGATGAACCGGTTGATTTGATATTAGACCGATCGATTTCCAAACTAAACAATTTGTGGACTAAATTGTTAAGATATTTAAACTACAAAAGATGCTTTCCTTTGTCTGGATCGATTTCCAAGAGAGACTTTCCTTTGACTCATTTATTGCCTTTTATATCCCCTCTTCCTTTTCCACTGTTTTCTCATCTTCCTATGTGGGATTGGATTGTTTGTCTTTACTTCTTAACAGGAAAGGATTCCTCTTCTTTTCTAACTTGGTCAACTTGAGGGGACTCATAACTCAATAGATTAAGGATCCATCCAAGAATCAATTGTTCTTGTAACTTATTTTTTTACCAAATTAAATATTCGAATATCAAGAATTTTGTTCCTTAATTGATTTTGCAAACTTTCGAGGAGATGGGGAAGTTAACATCTGACTTTAGAAATAACCTTACAAAAATAAAAATAAATAAAAATAACCCACAAATGTAATAACAAAGAATTTCAAAAGATCTAAAATTAATGATAATAAAAATAAAGAACACTTGAATTACAAATTGATAAATTCTTGTGTAAATTTTGGATCGAATTCTTGATCACTTAATTACATTAATACATAATGCCATATTAGTTAAAGAAAGAATCTATATATGAAGAAGATATACAGAAAAATTCTTGAATCATTTATCTGCAGCAACAATTATATTATTTTAATATATAAAATATATAAAATAAATATTTTATAATTATTAAATTAATCGATTCAATTATCGTTCTAATTACAGTTGAACCATTAAATCTTGAATTAGTAACTTTTTCGGTTCGATAACCGGTTCGATTTTGAAAACATTAGCCTAAACAATTAAAAATAAGTATATAGACTAAGATAGCCAAGTAAAGTTGGAAAAGTAAAAGCAAAAAAATTTAAAATAAATATATGAACTTAGATAGCTAAGTAAAAAAAGCTGTGGGCCTAAAATGAAAAATGTCCTTTCTTTGTTCATGAAACAAAATCACGTACGCGGAAATCTAATCCAATTTTCAAGGTCAATATTGTAAAACTGCGAAGAGAACAGCCCTTAATCTCCCCCTATATTTTCCTCCAAACCCTAACTTCCTCATTTTCTTTACAGCCGCTGCCCCCTTCCGAAACCCTACCCCATATCCCGTCTCCCCAACCGGAAAAAAATGACTACCCGCTTCAAGAAGAACAGAAAGAAGAGAGGTCACGTCAGCGCTGGGCACGGCCGTATCGGGAAGCACAGGAAGCATCCAGGAGGTCGAGGTAATGCCGGAGGCATGCACCATCACAGGATCCTGTTCGACAAGTACCATCCTGGTTATTTCGGTAAGGTTGGTATGAGGTATTTCCACAAGCTTCGAAACAAGTTCTATTGTCCCATTGTTAACGTCGAGAAGCTCTGGTCGCTTTTGCCCACCGATGTGAAGGAAAAGGCCAACGGAAGCAATGCTCCTGTAATTGATGTTACGCAGTATGGATACTTTAAGGTTTTAGGTAAGGGTGTGTTGCCTCAGAACCAGCCTGTGGTTGTTAAGGCAAAGCTCATCTCTAAAACTGCTGAGAAGAAGATTAAGGAAGCTGGTGGTGCCGTTGTGCTTACTGCTTAGGTTTTTCTCTCTTTTTTTTTGAATTTGAGCATAATTTTAAATTTTTGTGTACTCAAATTAGTTAATGTTGTGGCACTTGAACTATTGCAGTTGTGTCATGATGATGAAATACTTTACCAGGATGTTATCAATACCATGTTTCAATAATTGCTGATGTTTAATTTCTTTCTTTTTATTTGTTTGGGTTTTTAAATGTTGGAATTGGCAAATATATCGAGTTAGTTAGATTTTGTTAGTGGTTAGATTGATTGGCTGATAATATTTGATTGATTTTAGTAAGGTTTTATGTCTTTTCTCCTGGTGGATTTATCAAACCATATATGAATGCTTGTTGGAGGTTTAATGGGATTGATTCAATTCCCAGAGCTATGTATTCTGAGGCCATGATTTGCCGTTGTATGTTCTAATTATCTGAATGTGTATCCTTATAATTGCAGTACGATGTATATTGGACATAAATACTCTTTAGCTGTCCTTGTCCTTGAAAGAATTAGGTATATGTATTCCTGGATCGAGTGTTAATCCTAACTCGAGTAAGAAGTCAATTAGTTAGAAGTTGTTTAGATAGTAGTGCTTTTTCTAGCCCTTTGTAACTACTATTTATTTGTTTAATGCAAATTTGATCCATTTTTCCAAAAAAAAAAAAAACCCTCGAGTAAGAAGTGTCTGCCCTCTTAAGAAAAATATTCAACAGGCACCAGAAATGTCTGAAGAGTCCTAAGAAATTGGTGACATTCTAGTAGGTATTAGTTTTCAAGCAACAAAAACTAGTTAAAGAGCTTGAAGTGGGGTGCCTAGAATTAATCCTCATGATGCAATTTGGACCCTCTTACTCACATGAATAATATAGTTAAACAGAGCCAATGTCAGATAAGGTATTCAAAACACTTCGTTTCGAGGAGTGCATTTTTTCTTTTTCTTTTTCTGTTTTGGTGTTTAAACTTTTTAATGGTGTCATATATAATTTGTCCAAACTGGTTACCTGTTTATATATTTGTTGGTGTTCATGGTATATATTCCATATGGCTTTTCCCAAACATGTACTGATTCATTTCATTGTACCCAATTTGAAGTTTGGCTATATTACAATATGGCACTGTTTCATTGATTTGTCTTTTCATCATTACAGCCTGCCTAAACTTTCATTTGCCTTCTGGGTACAAATGCAAATTAATCTGCAATTTTCAAAATAATTATCATGATACTAGTTGAGGGCATATTATTGTGTTCTAGGAATGTCAGTATGTCAACTTCAAATCTTGAAACTCTTAAATAGTACAAAGGAAGATCTAAACTTGATTCGTAACGTTAAGATTTGGACTGGACCTTACTTGGTCTGTATTGGCAAGCCTTTTCAAATGTTTTTTTTTTCTTTTTCTGTGCGCCACTCAACCATGGTTCGTTATTAAAGTTTCTTCTTACTGCATCACTTATTAAGCAATTAAATAAACGGAAATAACACACTGCATATCTTATGGAACTTCTAAGGAAAGAAGTGGAAAGATCTAAAAGGGGAGTATCTTCTGTAAATTGGTATAAGTTTGTACCTTTTAATATAAAAAAGAATTCAAAAATGATACATATTTCATGCGACGGGTCGTGTCCAGGCAGAATGGGGCAAATTAGATTAGGCTAGGTCACCCTATTGGCAGTTCGTTTGGATATTCTGTTATTCCTGACCTTACTGATTGCTTAGTTATGGGCTTCAATCAAAAAGCCCATGAGTATTTTTTAAAAAATTTTTTTTTTAAAAAAGTAAATTTTGAAGTATAAGTTATTAGTAACAAATTTATGTGCGTCAACAAAAATAATTAAAAGACATTTCAATTGAAGATGCAGAATCTGTTAATGATTATTCAATATTATTCGTCTGAGCTTTTAACAGGTTGTTGAATCCCCATCTTTTTCATTGCTTAAGAATTAAGTGTGAAGACGGCCAACATTTGGTGTCATTGTCGGTTGAGATTTACGATAAGATTGGCAAATAGCTTTATCAGAAAAGAGGAAAAAGGATAATCTAATTCTAAAATTAACAGAAACACAAATTGGGAGAACTTGAAGAAGAAAGAGAGCTCCATTTCATGGTGGTAGCCTGTTAGGGACTTGGGATTGTACTTTTGGTTGCGCAGAAATCAACTTTAGCATAGCAATTAGTATTAGTTAGGACAAATAATGTTATGCATAGGTCTGTGCTGTGAAAATGAAGAAAAAATTGACCTAGGAAATTGGCAAAAAAAGGGGGTCCTGGTAGATTGTATGAAAATCTTGACTAATCAAAGTTCAGAAGTTTGACTTTTGAACTTTGATTGGATACTAACCAAGATGAAGAAAAAGAAAAAGGAGTTTTGATGTGATAATTTCAATGACTTTTTTTAAGGAAAAAAAGAAAGATTAAATAGGCACATCAAAGACATGGTGGAGAAGGTCAGTGCTTTTCATTTTCAAGACAAGAATGGAAAAGGGAAAAAGAAATCATTGAGAAAAAATTTATATCTCTGCTCTAAAATAATTATTTTTTAATGCTTTGTAGATATTAGTATATTGCGATCACTAATATACTCCACAACTTAAATATACTTATTAATTAGAATATCATTTTTTTTTTTTACGATTTTTGCATAAGGTAAAATATTTCATATTTCGAAATATAAGTTTCAAGATTAAAAGAACAATTATTTTGGCACAAAAATAGTATTTACATAGTATAAATTCGGTTGTTTGGGATACTACCATAGTACCATTGATGTTATGTATCACACTTTTGACCTGATCATGATTATATAAGTTTTATTCAGAGCATTCGAAGTAAATATGTTCTATTATGTAAATATATTAATTTTTTCATTATATTTAATTTGATGTGAAATGTTATAAAGTGTATTAATGTACTTCATATGAAATGTAATTATGTGTATTTTACAAATATTGCCCTTTTTTTTTACCATGTGAATGCACATTCATACATTTTATATGAAATATATTAGTGCACTCAATAGCATTGTCCTTCATTTAATATTTTGATTTTCAAAGGTAGTTCATCCTCACCCTTGATATAATAATAACTTCTTTAATTTGAAGAAGACAGAGCTAATTGGTATATTAAATATAAATGTTAACATTAACTACAACAATAATAAAATTAATTGAATAATTTATTTATGAGAGAAAAAAAGGTAAATTGTTAGATTTTATCCTCCATACTTTTCAATTTTTATTATAATTAAGTTCTTAATGGTTTTCTTTTTCTACTTTTTAAATTCAAAACTTTTTTAGTCACAATTAAGTCCTTTTTGACTAGACAAGTCAAACTTTATTTTTTCAAGTAGTTAAAGTATATGGGCAAAAATTATGTTATTTTAAAATTCAATTTGAAATTAACCAGACATCAACCTTACCAATATTCAAGTCTTCAAAACCACTGATCAAGATTTTCCATTGATAAATTACTTTGTTTTGTGGTAATTTTAATTTTTCGGTGTGCAAATTCTCGATTAGTTTAATGATTGTATGGTTCTAAATAGATAAGAAAAATGATTGGATGTCTGCCTGAATTTGGGGTTTGGCTGCACTCAAAGATGTAGTCAATTGATACGTATGTGAAATCTGCATAACACATATCGTGATTTAAATTATTAAATGGGTCTTTATCAATCATTTCCGTATCGTCTGTCTCTTACTAGAATGGAACAAATTCCTTCAAATTTGGGGAAACGTGTGGAAAAGCAACTTCTAATTTTTTAGAGCTGCATCTGGTGTGGTGAAAGGGAAGCATGGGGTGAGTAGTAATATATATATATGGTTACGATTTGGCTGATTTGATTATTACCAAATTCATATTTTTGCTATCGATTACATTTTTTCGTTTAAGATTAAGTATTTTTATTTTTATTTTAATTATTTTAAATCGGTATCTTATGATTAAATTAGTTAAAATATTATTACGAAATTTGAACATAGAGGTATAATAATTTCTTTACCGATGATTATATTTTTATCATGTAATCACACCAAACTAAATAATTTGTAACGCGTTTTGCATGTTAGATTAATTAATAATATATATATTTTTTCTTTTTTATTATTTCATATAATATATTTGTTATATCTGTCATAATAATATTTATGATATACAACAGTAATTAGTGATTACCTAAAAAATTCTCTTCCATACATATATATTTTTTATGTATAATATAGTCGTATACTATATGTTATGTATTTTTATTTATATTTGATTAGTTTGGTTAAGGAATAACAAAATTTATTTTCTTTTTAATAATTAATAATCGAAACAAGCCTTACAAATATTTATTTTTTATTTTATTGGAATCTATTATAGATCAATCTTGAGTTGATGTTATTTAATTATAGGTTATACTAATTGGTAATGGTTATTATGATAGAACATAGTATTTTGTGTAGGGTCAGATGAGTAATCGTAACTTTTTATATTTTAATATTTTGTGCAGTAGATGTGGACACAATTTTGATTTTGTGATCCCTTGTGAGCAACTTTACTTCTAGTCTTTCGGATCATGAAAATATATAAATCACAAGAAATGTATCATCTAACCAGAGTTTAAAGAAGAGACAGTAAACTTACTCAAGGTTTCATCCATGAGATAATATCAATCAAGAGTTAACATACGTACGTTTTCATTTTTTGACAGTTATTCTATGGCTTGGGGCTCATTTGTGCATAACTTTTATCATTTGGGGAACACTTGAGTTGTATTTTTTTTTTACTAGGAATGCTAGCTTTCTTTGATTCTTTTCATTTCCTAATCCAAGTGTGAATTCTCTGATGTGGTGGGGGGACTGAGAGCAAGCTATCGATGGGCTTCTGAGGTCATAGCTGAGAGGATTGCCAAGAAGATGACTTTTATGCCAAATGATGGATTGCTCTGTTTCCTTATTTCTAGATCAAGCAAACTCCAACTTTTAGCTGCTCTCTTGACTTTGTAGTACCATTGGGTTGAGGAGGGCTATTTTGCCTATTTTCCTTGATGAGTTTAGTCCTCTCTGCTGATTGAAAATGATCAGATTTGGGGACACAAGAGAGAAGATTACAATCTTTAACAATTGACCTCTTTCATGAATTGAGTACAAAAGGGCAACATCCAATTACGATTAGTTCGTCATTAAGTGGTAGTAATTTAAACTTTTAAAGTAGGTGAAAATCTGAGCTCCACATCCGATTATGATTAGTTTGTCATTATGTTGTAGTATCCTATATGTAGGAAATTTTGAAAATGAAATGATAACAAACTATGTAGCTACTGCACACATAGAGATAATTCAAGAGCTTTTTCTTTGTTACTTGAATGATGGATACAAATGATTGATGAGATACATTTATATAGATGACTAAACATTGGAAAGTGCTCCTAGGAATTTATTTTAGATTTTTTCCAAAGTCAAAAAAATGATTAAACTCTTAGAATCCATAAATGACTTTTGAATTTCTTTGACTAGAATGACTCCATTGAATTTATGGCGGATGTTTGGTTCAATTTAAATTATTTTTTATTTTAAATATTACATATAAATAAAAAAAATCTCTTTTTTTTTAACACAAATACGTAATAGAAAAATGAAGTTGTTAAAAAAAATTTCGAGTTTGATCGAAGAGAACCCACTAGCTACAATAAACAAAAAGCATTAATTTATCCATCAAAGAAAAACTAATACGATCATAATTATAGAATCAACATGAAATTATAGAATACAATGAAAAGAAGACTTCGAGTAAAGGTGTCGGAGATGTCATGAGGAGGAAAATTTAAGTGACCAAAAAGGTATTTAATGCATTATTATTCTTGAATTTTCAAAACAAGCATGAAAATGACACTTCCACTCGAGCTTTTAATTCAATTTTTGTATCGTGGTGTGAGAATTTTCTATGTAATAATGTAAAGATTCTTTTACTTCATGCACTCGCTATGACTTTTGTTTATAATCATTCTTGATGGATAAGTTTCATTAATTAGCTACAATAAACAAAAAGCAAAGCATTATTAGAGGACCAAGTGGTGGTCTACATGCTTCTCTGGTCCCAACTCTCTTAAAGTCACCTACGATGTCTGACGGTGAAGGTTGGCAAATCGGGTCAAAAATAGGGGAGATTAATCGGGTCTAATACGGAAGTGCTGTACCCTACAGAGAAATCCCGTTAAAACTTTAATGATCAAAGTTAATAATCAATTATTATTATTATTTTTAAATATAATATAATCAAATATCCCTAAAGTTTAAATTATCCTTTTATGATTTAGTTTATAAAAAAAATTTGAAAAAATATGTTTGTATAAGAGAAGTTATTTATTTTTAATGACTAATCATTAACTAACGACTTAACTGTAACATTTTACAAAACATGTTTTATAGTACTCCATAATATTAC